>MJUU01008001.1:15769-66068 GCA_002080025.1 Modiolus philippinarum
TATATATATATATATATTAAGTAAGTTACACTTATATGATATATTGTCCATTTGATTTCTATAAGTCTCCAGAAAAAAATTCTTAAAATATTTCATAAAATTATTCCTATTTTTCTTGCAAAAAATGTTTATATTATTTATACGAACTCTGACAGCAAATTTTATAATTTGTTATCCGTAATTAAAAAAGTTGCCCATTGGGTGTCTATGTTAATTTTATTTTACAATATAAAAATAGTTATATTATAATATTAAAAAGAAATTAGAAGATTAAAAAACGACCCCCTCCAAAAAGGCGAAAAAACAATAACAAATCAAAAAAAAACAAGAAGACTTGAAGCCTTCGTGAAACGGGGTGAATTAAAACAAAACCTCTAGACTTATATCACTTGTACAAAAGCATGTTAAATATTTATCTGTTAGGTAAACTAATATTTATTTTTTAATATTTCAATATATTTACAGTTTGTTTTATTTCTTTGTTTTGTTTTGCAATTGCAAAGGAAAAGAAGTCATATCAATGGTACAAACATGTACCATGCTCAAAAGTGCATAAATAGACAGTCAGGTGCAATGTATGTTCAAACCATTGTTTATGTCCAGTGTCAACCTTGTCTGACTAGATTTCACCTTTCTAACATGTAAATTATTTGGTCACATGGTTAAGTGGTATTTGTTGTCACATCCTATACTCAATGAATGGACAGTAAAATTTTTAAGGAATGTTCAAGGTTAATATAGGAAAACAGTTTTGTTCAGTATTTATATGTGAAAAGTTGATGAACAATTTAATGAAATATCACATAAAAACAGGTGTGCAGAAAATAATCTGTTGTATTCATGCATGAATAAAATGTAGTGGCAATGGCCTCTAAATCCATAATATGATATCTTAAAGTTGGGTTCTTATTTAAACCCCATATTCGTGTTTATATCAGAGACTATAAAACCAGATATTCATAGCTAATATTCATGTAATATTTTGACGATTCTAAGTTGAAAAATAATTTAGTGTATCTGAAAATTTTCCAGCATCTTGATTGAAGGTTGTTTTTTTTTTTTAAGAATAAGTATACCAAACAAATTGTTATATTTAAGTAGTATCTATTCATAGATTATATAGCAGCTTGTCCATATATGTATATCTATATAGATGAAACAGGAATTGAATGAAAAAAACACACTGTGAAATATGTCTAAGTAAGCTTTTTATTAAATTTGGTGACATCTTTTGGCTTTGAATCTCTGTTTAAAACATTCTGATTATACTAAATAGCGATTAACAGACATTTAAGTCATTAATTTTGCCATCATATGTATAAGCATTTATTTGGCAATGTCTTGGCCATTTCAGTTACGAAATTTGACTCATAGTAGTGTGTATTTTAATTAAGTCCTTTTTGAAGTGTTTCTGCTTGTTTGCTGAAATAGGTTAAAGAACCTCTGTCCTTAGTTTTCATCCTCCCAGCCACACTTGTTAGTGCTGTATTTGATGAATATGTTACATTACACTTTTTACATTTTAATTCAACCAGTTTCTTCCTAAAGCAGGATGGATTTGCACATCCTCTGAAATGAAAAGAAATGACTTATGCATTTTTTATTTTAAATGAATTTAATTTTGTTACATGTATTATAATAAATTCAAATGTATGTAAACTTATTATTGTTGTGCTTTGTTCAAGTATATCCAGTCTGTGCCTTCAGCCACTAGCCCTATCCCTAGGGGTAGTAAAATTTTGTCATGGGTAATGAAAATTTATATAAATAAATAAGTATCTCAATTTTTTTTTTTTTTTTGCTAGTAGGCAAAAATGTTTTTGGCACAGACTGCAAATAGTATAGCTAAACTTAACATTATCTTATTTTTAATTGTCGGTCACAAATAAAAAATCATTTTCCTTGCAGGTATTGATTTTATTTGTAAGCATACATTCATTAAGGCATGCAGTATGTTTGCGTATATTTACACCCTATGTATTAACACCTTAATTTTTATACCGATTAAGGCATGCAGTATGTTTGCGTATATTTACACCCTATGTATTAACACCTTAATTTTTATACTGTCAGTCCATACAATGTCCCTCTCCTCTATATTGGTTTCAAGTTAACATCCAAATTAAACTGTATATATACATTGCGTGTTTAAAGGTCAATTTCAAACTTACAGGTACTTTGTTATTTTTCCTAAACCAATAATGGTATAGGGTTCTACTTCAATTGGGTTGTCATCCATTAGATCATCATCACCTTCTTAGGAGTGGATCTTCAGGTAATGTCTGAAATATATGATTTAATTATGCTACATGTTCAAATAATTGCTCAATAAGCAGTAGTAAATTTATATATTATCAAAACAAACTTTAACCTGGATTGGTTGCTCACGCATTTAATGTAGGTCAAAGTGGCTTAAGTCTAATATTTCTTTTGAACTATCCAAGAGGCATCTACATACAAAAGTTCATTTGTTTATGACATATTACCACAGATATGAGGGTGGATGAACAAACAGACCAAATGCTATATCTTCTCCGTGAATTAATTGGGCACAGGGATAATGCACATCTTCAGGTGGTGCAATTTATTTAATGATTACCTGAATTGTAGCATTTGCTTTGTTTGTCAAAGCAGGCATAGTCTTTCCTTTGTTGTTTAATGCATCCGTTACGATAAAATTTCTTAATGACACACAATTCCCTGGTTTTAAAGCTGTTGTGGCCATTTCCCTCCACAGGCAAACTACTATTGATTCTTTGATTCTGTTTAAATTTATCTCTTATTGTGTCTTTCTAACCCGTTTCCTCGAAACAGGTGAAACCTGAAACACAAACAATTAAATGTTGCTTTTTTTATTGTGTGAATCTGATTTCATAATTGGACTTATTTGTTTATATGTAATAAAAAACATTTTTTGTTCAAATTTTTCTTTGTGATAAATTTATTCAGTTGTCAAAGTCAAAAACCAAAAAGTCATAACATTTTCCCTATAGTTTGGGCTGCATGTACGGTTGGTGATGTTTGATGTGTCTTTGCTCATTGCTGGTTTTACTAGTATCTGATTTTTGAAATATAAATCCTCCCCAACATGGAAATTGGCTGTTTCCAATATAGAAGTTGCAGAACAATAGTTTGTGTTTTTAAGGTATAACATCCACCACTGAAAATAAAAAATTTTAATTGAATTCACTGGTTGTAGGACCAAAAACAAAATTAAATGAAAAACTTTTTTATTAACTTTGCTTTATGTGATGCTATTAGGAGAAAAAGTTCAATCTTACGGTGTGTTTTAAAAAGCTAACTCAATTTTAATGTGCTACTTTCGAACACAACCCACTAAAGACATTACATAACATACTTTGAAAATTATTGCGATATTCATCAGGAAAATCCAGTGCAAAAGATTAAGTCCTGAAATGGATATACTTGAACAAAGCACAACAATAATAAGTTTACATAAATTTGCATTTATCATAATACATATAACAAAATTAAATTCATTTAAAATTAAAAAAAATGCATAAATCATTTCTTTCCATTTCAGAGCAAATCCAAGAAACTTTTTTTTGTGATCATGATGTTCTTGTATTAAAATCATTTTGTTATGCATCTAGATGTAGTTTAGTTTCTAAACTGTTACTTAACTTTCAGAACATACAACTCCCTTCAAGTGAGGTATCTTTGTACTCTTTGGGGACAATGATGTTTCATTTGTACTGAAAATCTTTGAATTTATAGCTGATATTTCATCCATAATCTTTGATGGAACTTCTATTTGTGTGCTTAAGAACACCTTTGTCAACTTGTTTACAACTATATAACTGGAAAAAATAATGTACTGGTAATAGTGAGATAAAGATGGTCATAGTTACTTGTAGGTTTTTAAACTCATGGGAGACAATCAAAACACAAATATTTTAAGTCAATTAATTAAAATTTGAGTAGAACTTGGTATATATAGGTGTGATTGACTGTGTTTAGAGCATGTTTAGTGGTAAAAAAAATTCATTAACAGTGATGAAAGAATTTATTGGACATTAGTAGTGTTTCTTTTTTAAAATTGGACAGAAATACTACATAATGCAACTTGTATGATACAGAAAGTTATATCATCACACTGTGGTGATGAAAGAAGGGTGCGACGTCTCACGTGTTTCCAAGTCAACAAAGCAAGATGTTATGGCGTTAGCATATTGTTCCTTGACTAAACCTACGAATAACGTAACGTTAGATGAGTAAATCCATTGTAAGCGGTCATTATTTTTTAAATGTTAGATAAACATATTACATACAAAAATGTGATGGTACAACATTCTTGTATCAGAACTTGTCGATGGAATGATTTGCATCACTGCTCGTTGCTAGCGCGACTTGTAGTGATACGGCTTTCCACCAACTCTTGTTGTACCATTACACTATGTATATAATACATATATATATCTATTGGTGGCAAAAATATTATTTACTGGTTTCTTAACATTGTAAAATGCACAAGTACAGATACTTGCAATTCTATGTCTATTCTTTGTGGTGCATTGGTGGGAAATCTAATGAAGAATCAACATGTTAGGAAATATTTAAGTAGAAATTTTATTAGGTATAAACCTTTTAAACATGTACAAAGTAATTATTGCATGTAAATATTTATTTGTTCCATTATTGTCAATTTATATATATGTAATTGAAGCATGCATTGCAGTTAACATACTTACTTTTCTTTTGGTATGAAATCTTTGATTTGTATAGAGCATTCTTCAATCATCATCTTTAAGTTTTCTAAATCGTAAACTTTTGCTGTTGTAAATCCAGATCCATCAGCAATGACAACACCACAGACCATTCTTGTTTCTTTGCAGTGGGTAACTTCTTTCTTTTTTACCACATAACAATGGATGACTTTGACTCATACCTGGACCTATACCTCTACATTGACAACTCTGGACGTCTGAAAACAAAACTTTACGACAAGCGTGATGATTTCGACTTTCCAATAGTGAACTTCTCGTTTTTGAGCAGTAATATTCCCACTTCTCCGGCATATGGCGTGTACATTTCACAACTCATTCGCTATTGCCGTGCCTGTAGTTTGTACAGCAATTTTGTCAACAGAGCGAAATTACTGTCTCAAAAACTTATACATCAAGGGTATGTTCAGTCACTGTTGCAATTGTCACTACAAAAGTTTTACGGTCGTCACCACGATTTGACAGACCATTACAATGTTTCTGTTTCACAAATGAGAACAGATATTTTTGGGTAGATTCAGAGTTTGTTACCGGACTGACTAACACCGATTGTGACAAAACCGGACTTTTCACTGGCAGTGTGACGGGTGCCACATGTGGAGCAGATCATGTTTACCCTTCTGGAGCTCCTGATGATACCTCAGTTTTTAAAGGGTTCACAATGCTAGTGCTTTAGTTTTGTGGCGTTCTTGTTCATTTTTGTTTATTTGTTTTGTCTTTGTCATACTGTCTCAGTTCATGTTGCTGTGAATTGCCATGATTTTGGATTTATGATTTTAGAATTTCCCCCTTCCTTGTTCTTGCTTCGGTATTCGTTTGCCGATGTATTTGAAGCTTGGTTGGTTTAAGTCAAGCTTATTGAGATCTACAATTGGAATACTGTCGTGCATCTAAGTAATTGCATAAAAAAGTTAATCATTTAAATGACTTTTAAGGGGAAAAGGCAGAAAATAAGTGAACTACATGTACATATATAATATAAATTTCACAATAGCAAAATCACAATGGCATTGAGTTGTATATTACATGCAAATTGAAATCTCTGTAGTTTAAGGGATCAATTATGAAATACATATACTATGCATATCTAAAATGGGATGCCAAAATGGAAAAATGGTAACTAGTATCAGTGTCCTGGTCATATACCCTACATATTCAATTCTATGCATGATCTTTGGGAGTGCCAAGGCCAAAAAAATATATATGTCTGTTCAAGATTATTGACTGACCCTGTGCTCAGCTGTAACACTGGTTTTTATAAATAATGTTTGTTTAAAAATGGTTTATTTTACTGTCGGATTTGAATTATATTCCTTCATGCACATCTTTAAATGGTCTACTTTCTTGACTCAAAGTTCCATTGAGTTCTACTTAAAGATTTAGGGGTTACGTTTACAAGGTTGCTACTGTATAACCATATGGTAAAACCCTAAGTTGAATTATCTCCCCTTAAATAAAGAGATGAAAATCATATTCATTCATGCACTTCTTCTGCTAGTGTACTTCCTTTTAACAAAATTTCATTGAAATCCACCGCAAAATGTAGAAGGAGTTGGGCTATGCCTCCTACTTTTTGTTACGGGGGCATTAAAAAATATATAATTAAAATAAAATCCTTTTGCCAACCTAATGTTTCTATTTTTGAGGGGAATAGACATATATATATAAATATATATTTTTTTGGCCTCAGAATATTTGTGTTAATTAAAAGATCTGGGCTTTTTAGAGCTATCACCTGGATAAATGATATTCTGTCAATCCAAAATTGCAATCAACACATGACGCCGCCGACAACTGCATGGGTCATACCATAATACGATAGAAATGTTGCACCCTTTGGACCCTTTTTTAATTTTCTCTTAAATGGTAAATGTGAGGTCAAATCTATTGACATAGTACTGTAGCAAAATTTCAAAACATTTTGATATTTGCACCTTTTGGGTCCCTTTCATCTTGTAAACAGTAAATGTGAGTATCACTGCAGTCAGGACTTGATATTTTTTGTACAGCTCCTAGAGCACCATTAACAAATGAAATAAAAGGGACAACAGGAAACTCCTACAATGGCTGAAAATTATAAATACGTGCCACAATCTGCTAGGGAACTAACAGGAAAAACACAAATTAGACAAAAGACAAACGTAAACAATGATTGGAACTCGGGACAGCCGGACTTGGTACCGGCACTAGCAAAAGCCAGCAGTAGGGTTAAACCGGTTTATGGGTACCCAAACCTCCCCCTTATCTGTCCCGTTTCCATATAGTTAAGTCAACATACGAATTAAACCCAATACAGGTAGACTACTAACTCCATGACCACATTCTTGAAAGGAGAGAATATGACAATACGTAATTTTGAAAGATGGGTCAAGGGTTGCTCGCCGCTAAACTGCCGGCTAGCTGAAGGAGCCTAGTCTGCTGGTAAAACACTGCCGCACTACGGAAGAAAAATCAAACTAAAAACTTCCCGTAGGATATGAATCATCATATATTTCAGTAGACATCGACAGCATCAGTGATTTAAAATTTTCAGGTCAAAGCGTATTTAACGGATGCAAGCAGAGTATCTTGTCAATATCCCCTATTACGTAAAGAATGTAAGTTACGTCCCAGCTTTTCTAGATTTTTAATCAGTTTCTGGCATTTTTTAACAACATTACCGTAAAAATGAGGATTAGAAATGCCCTTAGTAATAAGCTGTTTGCGAGTAACGCC
Source organism: Modiolus philippinarum (assembly GCA_002080025.1). Taxonomy (NCBI): domain Eukaryota; kingdom Metazoa; phylum Mollusca; class Bivalvia; order Mytilida; family Modiolidae; genus Modiolus; species Modiolus philippinarum. Next base: position 23,230 of record MJUU01008001.1, read on the forward strand.
ATATTTAGATATTAAATATTCATATCTGTTATAAAACTTCTTAAAAGTATTCAACAACTTATGAAATCTGTAACCCTGTTGTAAAAGTTTTGCTGTGATAGTAAGGTTACGTTCATTAAAATCGTCAAGAGTAGAACAAACACGTGCGAATCGTACAAGTTGAGAAATGTACACCCCGTATGATGGAGCTTGTGGGATGTCGCCGTCAAGAAAAGGGAAATTAGTTATAGTGAAATCAAAATTATCTCTTTTATCATATATTTTAGTTTTTATTTTACCAGCGTCAATAATGATGGTTATATCCAGAAAAGGGCAGTATTTGGAATCATTGTTAGCTTTATTTAATTTCAGTTCTTGTGGGTAAATAATGTCTACATAATCTTAAAACTGGGGATTGTCAATAATAAGGATATCGTCAATATACCTGCTGTTATCATTGAAAATAGAAATAAGATTATCACTGTTTGGTATGGTTCCATTTTGAAGTTTTTTTATGAAGTCTCTTTCGTAACAGAACAGAAAAAGATCTGCAATGTGAGGTGCACAATTTGTACCCATGGGAATACCTATGACCTGTTGAGAGATAGTGTTGCCAAAACGAACAAAAATGTTGTCCAGCAAAAGATTGAGTTCCTTTATCATATCATCACATGTCCAGGAACAATAATTATTGTATATAATATTAGAGAAGAATCCTTGCTTTTTGTTAGAACAAATGAACTGCAGACCAGAAAATATAAAAGACCATTCAATAAGCTTATATGGAAGGGTAGTATAATTTTGGAAAAATCACAACTGTCGATGGACGAGACCGGTCTCTGAATAGATTGTAGTTTATCCAAAACTTCAATTAAATTTTTACACTCCAAAAGTAATTTACACCAGAGTTTTGATAAGTTTTTTCACAGTATTTAATAACCAATTCCTTTATAGAAGTAAGTGAACTAGTTAAATGGATGGATGAATTAGTAGTAGAAAACTTACTAGAAGCCGAAATAAAACGATGTTTGAAGGGATTTTTGTGAAGCTTGGGAATCCAGTACATGGTAGGCAAGATGTTATCTTTAGGTGGATCTTTAAGCATATCTGTATCCTTATAATGTTGTTTGGTTAACGTTTTTTCGTCCCAATTGGTACGTCTGAAAGTTGTTGACTTGTCCAGTTCGTATTGTTGGACATCGATATAATATTTCTTTCAAACAATAGCAACGTTGTTGGAGGCCTTGTCAACAGGTACAAAAACAAATTTATGACCAAGTTCCTTCAATTTTGACTTAATTCTTTTTACAGACAGCTTAGGAGGTGACTCGTTTAATTATCTTTATAAATATCTATTCTGTTGATGACCTTTGTTATAATTTTATCTCTAAACAAATTTAGAGCATGTTGGTCTGCACTTTCTCGTTTGCACCATTTTTTTCAATAATTTGTAACTGCATCTTTAATTATATCAAAACAAGCTTGCCAGTTTATTTTAGAAGATGGGGGAATATTAGGCCCTTTTCGAAAGAATTGTCGAACTTCTTTATCTTCAATGTTGTTTAGATTCCCCGTTAATATGTGTCCGTAAGGATCATAGCGATATGGCGAAGTGGAACATTCTCAGCTGCTAGGGTAGTTTTTCTAGAAATCAGCATCACAGGTAATAGAAGAGTAATTGAAAAAAATGTTTCTAGTAGGTTTTTTATAAGAAAAAGAAACGACAGGCATGTCCTGGTTGTCAAAATAGACGGGTACAAGTTTTTGAATATCCGGGTCTCGAAAAGTCCATATTCAACATTCAAATTACGAATTAACATAACTTTAGTACCTATAGAAAGATTAAGATGTAATGGCAAACCACCTGCATCACGGTCATCTTTTGGAATACATTCATCACCAACTTCATTATTTTCACCGACGTCATTTGCGGAAAACACATGTAAGGCAGAAAATCTTTGAGTTTGACTTTTTAGCATACTTTGCATTTTTACTGTTATGTTCTTGTACTTCTTTTTTGGTTGGGGATATATATAATATATCATTATCAGATATATAATTACTTTTAGTAAGTCTTGATTTGAGCAACTGCACATCATTTTCATTACTAGGTAAACCAATTCTAATTCTATTTAGAATTTGACTGTATGATACGTCTGAGGATTGTCTCATATTTTCTCTTAAAAAGAAAATTTGGATTAATGAGCACAAGAATGTGTTTTTATAGGCATATTTCCCCCTATTTGGCATGAGTTGGAAAAAAATCACCATCCAAAATCACATTTATTCCACCAAAGGGTAAATCATTGTTTTAATTGCAGATAATCTTCTATGAATACATGATAATTGTGATGAACTAAAAGAAATTTGTCTTTTATTGCAGTGTGGAGTTGGTAAAACAATTCCCCGTGGTAGAGATGTATGCTCTTTATTTTTCTTAGATATGGTGTACTTATACATGAGATAATACATCATGTGTACACTTTGTTCAATTACTATTATCTAAATTTATGTAAATTCTAAAACCGAAGGATTAACTCCCTCCATCGTAGTTTTGTCCTTAGCTATATTTGATAATACTAATTATTCGGCTTTGGTTTGCTTTTATGCATTTTAAACATTTTTTGATATTATGGATTTCCTTTGTTTGGGTTCTTGTGCTACTGATGAGGAATAAATTTCCGAAATGGCCATAAGCTCATTAAAATAATAGCAATTGGAGTTAACATGTGTGTTATGGTCTCATGTTCATTTACTCCATATCCTTTCGTAAAATATTTAATACAGGAGTTTGTCTTTTATTGCAGTGTGGAGTTGGTAAAACAATTCCCCTTGGTAGAGATGTATGCTCTTTATTTTTCTTAGATATGGTGCACTTGTACATGAGATAATATTCTGCTGAAGTGAAATATCCAGGTAAATCCTGCAATTTGATTGGTTACCTTGACAGGGGATATGAGACCGTATCCCCGTGGTAGCAAAATCACAGTTTTTAAACGCTTTTAACAGAAAAATTATAGCACTTCTAGCAGAATATAAAAGTTATTCGGGCTTCACAAGGGATACGGGTTCATATTCCCTGTCTGTGCCCTATATTCCCTTCGCCTGACGGCTCAGGGAATATAAAACACAGACAGGGAATATGAACCCGTATCCCCTGTGAAGATTCCCGAATAACATATAATATATTATGTGTACACTTTGTTCAATTACTATTATCTAAATTTATGTAAATTCCAAAACCGAAGGATTAACTCCCTCCATCGTAGTTTTGTGCTTAGCTGTATTTGATAATACTGATTATTCGGCTTTTGTTTGGTTTTATGCATTTTAAGCATTTTTGATATTATGGATTTCCTTTGTTAGGGTTCTAGTGCTGCTGATGAGGAATAAATTTCCGAAATGGCCATAAGCTCATTAAAATCATAGCAGTTGGAGTTAACATGTGTGTTATAGTCTCATGTTCATTTACTCCATATCCTTTCGTAAAATTACCATACTTATTTCATCTATTACTAAAGTGTATATAAATTGAAATTTTCTTTGCAATGCTTTTAAGTTTTTGTGACGATAGCTAAAAATATGTCAGTTGCAAATCATGTTGAACGGGGAGATGCAAAGCTGAATGTATTGTTTCACCTTTTATATGAAATGCTGTGACACCAGTAGGAGCACATAATAAAACTGGGTAAGAGCCACTGATAATGCTGTGACACCAGTAGGAGCACATAATAAAACTGGGTAAGAGCCACTGATAATGGCTGTGCTAGATCTAATCTATTCAACAACATTAGAAATTAAGAAACTTTTGCCAACACCAGCGCCACCTGTAATAAATATGTGGAAAGGCTGAGATGGATTTTTAAATTGGCTTTGTATAAAGTGGAAAACTTCGTTTTGAGAAATAGTCAGTTGAGAATATATTGAAATAATATGTTCAGTGTCTTGTCCAACAACAATAGAGTGCCATGCTATATGTTCATAGCCAAATGTACTGTCTTCTGCAACTTGCTTGTTAAAACACTGAAAACGTCTATCATGTGGCAAGCAATCATTGTAAGTGTTTTCTTGGTGAATTGCATCTGCAATATCTTTTTCATATCTGACATTAACATGAGAATCAATATCAACATGGGGTATAATATCAGATAATTCATTTATATTTACCAGTCGTATTGCATTATCAATAGAAGGATTTGTGTAGCAATTTTGAAGAGCTAATTTGTCAAATCTTGCATGCAAATTTATCAATGAATTTGGATAATCTGCAAGTATTTCTGTATATTGTCTATGAGCGAAATAGAGAAGTACAAGGGAATAATACATGTAGTAATCATCTGAGTTATATGATGGTTGAACTATTCTTACAACAGCATTTTTCTTTCGTCTTGCAACATAAGTATAAGAGTTTAACATTTTCAAATTTGGATTGCCTTTATGTTTTGAAGGAATCTTTTTGTAAGATTGGGCATATCTGAACAAACATATATTTTGTTAGCAGACAGGTCTTGTGTGATAATCATCGATAATATTAGAGTGGAAAATCTGTAATATTGGGTTGAAGTGAATTAAGTTCCGACTTAGTATTCAGTCTTTTAATTTGTTTATGAGGAGGGAAAGACACAATGAGACTGTTTCTCTTGAAGTGAAAATGAAATGCAAGTCACTCAATCTATATGCAGCTTCTTGAGCAGATAATGCTCTGTGCTTCAAAACACACATACCAATTGAAAACATAATTGAAAACATCTTTTGTCGCAAGGGTTCTTCAGGGTTAGTCAATTGAAAGGAAGATAACAAATCTGCAAGTGCATTTTTCAAAGTGTCAGGTTCAGCTTTACAAATATAACTACATATGTAGCATGCAATACCATAAGGACCCCCAATCATTTAAATATCCATGTTGGCCTTCCATTGTTTTAGAATGATGGGCTTATATGCATTTATCATTGAATCATTAGGACTGTGTTTTGTTTCATAGAACTTCTTTTGGAAGCAATGCCTAATTCAACAGCTGATAACAATTTTGTTTCTTCACATGGTTTGTAAGGAAAGTTAAAACGACATTTTCCTCTCCTCCGGCAGTATGCTTTATGGGAATGAGTTTGTAAATTGCATACTAATTCATGCAAAGATTGATTTTTTCCTTTATCAGGGATTCTAGTGGATATTACTTTGTCAATATAATTTGTTATATTTTTCGCACAATAAGCTGTTAAAAGAGTTGGTGCATTCTCAATCCAAAAAATATGTGCAAGTGTGGACTTCCACGTGATTGAAATTCAATGCCAGCAAAATGATCTACAACTTTTCCAAGTGGCTGTGATTTTCCATGTATTACATGTTTCAGAAGAGCACGCCATCTTCTGTCAAAATAAATAGCTGTGAGCAATGGATATTCATGTACATGTTTTGGTAATGATTTTAAATCAATATCTTTACGTGAACAAAATTGCAAGGTCATTGCAAGTTCAACCCAGTGATAATCATTTGCTGATAAAGTCATGAATATTTTGGGTGGACCTATATTTCTTATCATAGCAAGCAAATTCAGAAGAGTGTTTTTCCAATAGGCTGCAGTACCTCTTATTTTTTTAATGAACATATAGGAGTTTTCATTAATTAACAAGTTTTCATTGGACATTTGCAAATCTGATGCAGTATGTAAAGAACTTGAGGGGTTTGCATTTTTATGTGCTCGAAAATAAAAAGAGATATAATCATTTAAGGAATATTTTTCCAATAAATTTACTGCATGCATCAAATATGTGATATTTTTTCGCCATATAGAATCAGCAGAGTAAATTCGTAATTTGTAATATTGGCATAATGTAAACCTTTTTACTTGTATATCACCATAACCACCTAAACCATATGGGAACAACCATGGGAAAGCTAGATGTTCTGCATCCTTTAAATTTAAAAAATTTAATGGTTCAGCAGCTATTTCACTTTCATTGGAATACTGCATTCATTGGTGTTGGTATTCTTATATGTAGAATTACGATGGTCAGTTGCTATGACACCATATTCAAATATATTTAAATCGTCTGTACATTTGTCTTGAAGAAATTGGTGTGTTTGATTCAATAGAGTCAAAATTCAAACTGATATCTCGATATAGGTAATTATTATCAATTAACCATTGCAATGCATCCTTGACTTGTTCATGTCTAAACCATAAAGGACACCCTTCATAATTTGAAGAATAGAAACTAACATAATTATTTTTTCCAGCTAAATTTTGCAGTTGGGAAGATACATTTATAACATTTGAATTAAAGTGAATTGCAAAGCCTTTCTGTGCAAACTGGCCAACAGAGAAACCGGGGAAAACAAGAAGTGTGAAAAAAATGTTTATTTCAGAAATCATGCGTTTTTCGGTCAATGATAATTTCTGCAGGTGTCTTGGTATATCTCCTGGTTCTGAATTATTATATTTTAGTGATTTGTATGGTATTTCATTCTTGGCAATACTTCTCTGACAATAACAACACAAAGGATCGCCAATATATAACCATAAATCTTCAACAGATAATAAAAATCTATGACAGCAATAGCAGACATAGGAAGGTATACTTTCTATTTCAGAAAGAAATTTTGCATTGCATATGTCAACTTGAGATGTGGTAATTGGAATCATATGACAATTATTTACATCTGTTTGTGGTAAACTTATAACATTAACAGTGTCAGTTGGATTTTAATTGTCAAGTTTATAATATGTATGATTTTTCAAAGCCATCACTTTGTGAGCACATGCATTATTTAATATTTTGTTGCCTGTTATATTTGTTTTGTCATTGTCAGCATATTCTTCGGACACTGTTTGAAAGGGTTGTTTGTTTTTGTCTTTCTGCGAGAACTTGCCTTTTCTAATTCTGTATCAGTCAAATAATCATTTTCTGAGAAATATCTTAAGTAACTGTTAACAGATGACATAGGTACCTGGCTGTATCACCCTCTTGATTATATAAACCATCAGAAACCAATTTGTTGCAAATATTTTGCTTTTTCATGTAAATTTTGACTGTATTTGGGAAACTCGGAAATTAGACATTGAATTTTTTTTCCTGTAAATTCTGTGTGAAAAATGTTGGAATTAACTACATTTTTAGCAGATTCACAGTATGTCTGGTTAACTTTGCAATATGTGTGATCTGTCATAGATTTGTCATCAATTTGTGTTTTTTTTATGTAAATTTTCTTCTGTGGGAAAAATGTTGGAATTAACTACATTTGTAGCAGATTGACAGTATGTGTGAACTTCATTAACATTTTTATTGTTACACATCATATCTATAGGGGTACATGTCTGCAAGCAATAATTGTGTTCATGCCAAATATAATTACTGCCATTTCTAATGTTTTGTCCAGATTATTGCGGAGACTGCTCACTGTCAACATTACCTAAGAATGTTGGTTTTTGTAATTCAATACCAATGAATTCATTGTTATCTGGAAAATTAACCCTTCTTGCAACACATTTTATGGGAAACCTTTTTTGAAATATTCTTTACGTGTTCTGATGAATTAAAAGATAAATCTGCAAGATAGTTGTCAACATATGTATTGCAGTCATTTTTGGTTAAATATTCTCATCCATTTTATTTGATCTATTTGAAACAGAAACCGGGGAAACACCCAAAAAAATTATTAAAGTTATGTGTTTCCAAGTATGAAATATAGTCTCTCAAATTTTTGAATGGCATCAACATAACACATCCCTTATCATTCACAGATCCATATCTGTTGCGTGCATGAGAATCAAATATATAGTGTGTCCCCCTGTCATTTATCACACTAATTGTAAGGCCATTTTCTCTAATGGCATAATGTACAACACCGAGGATTATGTTCCGAATAGATTTGGCGGGAAATTTTACGCGAGTTGTTCTCTCCCTAGTGACGAGAAATATTTTTATCACATCGGTCAGGCGTTGGTTAAATTTGCTAGAAATTAGAAAAGATGTAAATAAAACCATTGGAGATATGGCAAATGCATTATTTTGAGCTGAAAAATACCAGTTGACAATGCAGAATTGTTGCCTTGCTGTCTAACTATACCATGAAATAAATCATGATGCACAGAGACATTAAAATCTGTAATCCAAACAGAAATAGGAGACAACGGCAGTAGAATACCGAAGGAACAAGGGAAGCGATGCCTACAAAAATCGAAGTCCAAAGACATGGCAAAAACGGTAACAGATAAAACAAAGACAAAACTAGGACGTGAGACAGCTACAATGCACGGAAATAAAAAGATAACATTAAGAACTAAGGCACTCATAGTGTGAACTCCCATGAAAACCGGGAGTGACATCAGGTGCTCCGGAAGGGTAAGCATGTCCTGCTCCGCTAGCGGCACCCGTCACACTATCAGTGAGTCAATCCGGGGTTGAGTCAAATCCGGTTATGTCAAATCCGTGAAGACGTGAAATCTAGCTAAAAATGTCCGTTTTTATTTGGGACACAGACACGTCATATCTGTCAATGATGTCATGGTGACGGCCATAGAATTTCTGAAGGGATGAAAGTAACAAAGGCTGAACAAATCCCTGACTAAGCAGCTTTTGGGACAGTGTTTTTGCTCTAACTAAAAAGTCACTGTATAAACTGCATGCCCGACAGTAACGAATCAACTGTGAAATGTACACTCCATAGGCTGGAGAGGTAGGTATATTGCTGCTCAGAAAGGGAAAGTTCACAATTGGGAAGTTAAAATCATCACGTTTGTCATACAGCTTAGATTTCAAACGTCCATTTTCGTCAATGTAAATTAAAAGATCTAAATACGAAGCTGAGGTAGGTGTATCAGTAGTCTCTTTAATTTCAAGCTCATTGGGATAGATCTGGTGTAAATATTCCTTGAATTTTGGATTATTAAGAGAAAGTACATCGTCTATGTAGCGGAAGCTGAAATTAAAGGACTGGGCTAAATGTTTTTGTTTTTTTCTGTGTAAGCCCTTGTAAAAACTTCGCCTCATACGAAAAAAGGAAGAGATCAGCTAAAAGTGGCGCGCAGTTAGTTCCCATGGGAATCCCGATTGTCTGTTGAAAAACACGGCCTCCAAATTCGACGAAAATATTATCTATTAAAAATTCCAACATCTTGATTACGTCATTCTCACTGTACTTCTTGTTTGACTCAGTGTGGTTCTTTACAAAATATGTTTTGTCTTTCCCTACTACTAAATAAGTGTATCTGCGTTCTCCGTTTTTAGTGCAGAAACATTGATGTATCAAATCCGAAATTACTGTTTTCAATTTATTGTGTGGCAGGGTAGTATAAAGAGTAGAAAAATCAAAGGTTTGTATGCTGTGGCAATGGGTAAGACTGCTAGAGGATAGCTGTTCGAGAAGATCTTTAGAATTTTTTAGAATCCACATTTGATTGACACATCTTGATGCGACAAGTACATTGGCAGGCCATTATGGCAATTCACAATTAAACCCTCATAGAGTTGGGAGCCATGCAACACAATATTATCCAATACCACATGATCCCAATGGGCAGGGTTTTTAACAACAGAGTGGTATGCAAGAAGAGCTACAGTTGCAATAATTGTACACTGAAACCCTGATCCAAATGTTCCAACATTACCTTGATGTATATCACCCAACACAGCAGTCATTTTCTTGTCAATGACATCTTTGAAAGTGCTTTTCCTGTGCATCTCTCTTTTAAAAGGTCTTGCCATGGACAAGTATTTTCAACCAAATGAAAACATGGGATAAATTAAATGGACTCTGGGAATAAACTTGCTTTACATAAGATATCAACTCACACATATTTTGAAATGATATGAACAATGCACTTCCGTCACTGTCTGGTAACCCAACATCATTTCGTGCATGTGAATCAAATATATGATATCCATGAAATAAAAGGGACAACAGGAAACACCTACAATGGCTGAAAATTATAATTACATGCCACAATCTGCTAGGGAACTACACAGGAAAAACAAAAGACAAACGTAAACAACGATAGGAACTCGGGACAGCCGGACTTGGTACCGGCACTAGCGGTAGGGTTAAACCGCTTTATGGGTACCCAAACCTCCCCTTTATCTGTCCCATTTCCCTATGGTATAGTAAACATACGAATAAAACCCAATACAGGTAGACTACTAACTCCATGACCACAATCTTGAAAGGAAAGAATGTGACAATACGTAATTTTGAAAGATGGGTCAAGGGGTGCTCGCCGCTAAACTGCCGGCTAGCTAAAGGAGCCTAGTCTGCTGGTAGAACACTGTCGCACTACGGAAGAAAGATCAAACTCAAAACTTCCCGGAGGGTTTAGTCAAGAATCATCATAGATTTCAGTAGACATCGGCAGTATCAGTGAAAGGCCAGAATCTATGTAAAATTTTCAGGTCACTAGATCTCAAAGCGTATTTAACGGATGCAAGCAGAGTATCTTGTCAATAGCCCCTATTACGAAAAGAATGTAAGTTACGTCCCAGCTTTTCTGGATTTTTAATTAGTTTCTGGCATTTTTTAACAACATTACCGTAAAAAACGGGGATTAGAAATGCCCTTAGCAATAAGCTGTTTGCGAGTAACGCTATATTTAGATATTAAATATTCATATCTGTTATAAACTTCTTAAAGGGTGAATAAAAGGATATGGAGTAATTGCACCTGAGACAAAGTCTCTACAAATACATGGTAAAAAACAAGCAAAGGAACAACGCTTTTATTGTTGTTCTTCATCTTGAAGTCACCAAGGTATTCAACAACTTATGAAATCTGTAACCCTGCTGTATAAGTTTTGCTGTGATAGTAAGGTTACGTTCATTAAAATCGTCAAGAGTAGAACAAACACGTTCGAACCGTACTAGTTGAGAAATGTACACCCCGTATGTGGAGCTTGAGGATTGTCGCCGTCAAGAAAAGGGAAGTTAGTTATAGTGAAATCAAAATCATCCCTTTTATGATATATTTTAGTTATTATTTTGTCAGCGTTAATAATCCATACCCATGATGCATTAAAGAAACAGTCATCTGGGACGCAGTAAACAAAACCATGCTCGATACTTCAAATGCATTCTCAATAGCAGTGTCAATATCAATAGATAAAGCTGCGTCATTGGATAATTGACCAACAACACCATAAAACATATCGTCACAAACATGCACATTATAAAACTGGTCCTACTAAAAAAAAAATTACGTTTCTGGTATTCCACTATGACTTAAGTATCTTGGGTGTGGCAAATTTGAATCCAGAGTCACAGATTCATATAGGTGTGAAACACCCAGTGCAATATCATCAATTACACTTGAACTCTTTTCATACACATAATTTTAAAAAGCATGAGAGCTGATAAAGCTATGATAGTGCATTGAAACCCACGGCCAGTCCCATCAACCAAACCATGATGCAAATACCTGACTTTTCATGATGATACATCAACAGAACAAAATTTTACACTTATGAGTTATGCAACGGAAAATGGGTACATAAGTTTAAGAGTCGATTTTTACTATTTCTATGTCTTATAATTAGGTTTTCTTTCAACGCAGTTTTCTAAGGAAGCTAAAAGTTCAATATGGCGCCTGAAAATGACTAACTGGCGGGAAAAAAGGTAAGTGTAAATTTATGCTACTCCGTACGAATCCATACCAATGTGTATGGATACATTTATAAATTGTAAAACATGCTTTATATCATAAAGAAATATTTATATCAAAATATTAAATTTCAACCTTTTAAACGATATTTTATGAAAGATTCAAACCACTTTTGGTTTAAAGCTGCGACAAAACAGTTTCATTAGTGTTCGGGGCCGTAGATATTAAATTATGCACATTTTCCATATCGGAAGCCCTCAGGATAGATAATAATACCAGAGCAAATCTGCTGATCGGATCAGATTCCGACCTTTTTAAAATACTAGATTTTAAAAAGCTAGCATGGCAACCGGGAATAAAGAAACAATTGCCTTTCCCTATACCAGTTGACTCCAATATAGCTAGTTTGGGTATTTGTCGTCCCTTATTTGTCCATGGTTGTATTTCGCAATCTGATTACATTGAAGGCAATGACAATGTAAACATATACATCGGCAAACGAATACCGAAGCAAGAACGAGGAAAGGGGAAATTCTAAAATCATAAATCCAGTATCACGGCAATTCACAGCAACACGTATTGAGAGAGTATGACAAAAACAAAACAAATAAACAAAAAAGAACAAGAACGTCACAAAACTAAAGCAGCGTGAACCCCTATAAAACTGAGGTATCATCAGGTGCTCATATATGAGGCATATATGAGGTAATCAGTTCATAGCTAAATTCAAGTTTTTCCAATGTCTTCTCGAATGATTTATTTCGATGTGCACATCAGCGGGATTACGGGGACGACGACCATCGTTTATCACCAGTATTACGCAGGAACTTCTGACCAGTGAGCAAGCTATGTTTTCGTTTCTGCAGACATGCTTGCAGCAAACCATTCTAGTACCCGATTTCCATGAAAACCGGAAACAATATGTGTTTTGTTTTGACAAATTCAGTAAACTCGTGAACTGTATTGAATGAATTAATTCAGGTGTAATTACTACTGAGACCACTTACTTTTTTATTTTGTTTACGTTTTTAGACTTTGATATACTGTATTCCTTCTGTACAGTATGTGTAAATATCATAAGAAAATGAAATGTTATTTTATAGTAAGCAAGTTAAAATTGATGTGCATTGCTTAATCTCTCAATGAGTCGACTTTCCTCAGAAAAATATACTTTGTACTTAATTATCCTGTGGCGCATAAGGCGCCGTCTTTGACAATGGACTTCAAGACATCACGGTCTTTATCGAGTTTCCCCATCTGACCCAAGGTCTTTCCTATTTTTTAAAAATCCCTCGTCACCGTTCTTCTCCAGGTCTCTTTCGGCATCCCTCGATTTCGTTTACCATCTGATGGTGTCCACTTTGATGCAAACCTAGAGATGTTAGTAGGGTCCTAATTGCCATGTGTCCAAACCGTCTCATTCGCCTTTGCTTAATCTTGGTCAAGATGTCACTTTGCCCTGTCTTCTCATATAATGCCTGGTTTGTGATTGTTTTGTGTGAGGGGGGCATATTTTGCAAATTCTCGTTGTGGAATCCTAAGAGTAATTTGCTATCTTTCTGGGTGATTCCCCAACAATCTGAACCAAATAGTAAGATTTGCAACAAATTGCTTTTATCTAATTTTATTTTTGTCTTCACTCTTACGTTGTTGTTCTTCCATATTTTGTGGTGGATCTGGTGGAATGATATGGTTGTCTTTTAAAGTGTGCTATTGGTGTCTTTTGATGTTGCATTATTCTTGATGATGATGCATTCAAAATATGTATGTGAAATCTTCAACTTCTTCTAATGGCTCGTTATCTAAGGCTATTACAGCTTGAAATGGAATTACCTATATTGTTTTAGTTGTCTTTTTTGTTGATGTTTAATCCAACTTCATTGGTTCGGTATTTAGTTATTGAATATTTAGAGAGGTCTACTGATTTTGTCTTTAGGTGTTCTGAATTATTTGAAAGTAGAGCGATATTGTCGGCAAACTCTAAATCTTCCAAAAAAGAGGTGATGCTCCATCTTATACCTCTCTGTTACCAACCGTTTTTCGCATGACCCAGTCGATTGCAACAAGGAAGAGCATAGATGAAATGATGCATCCTTGTCTTACTCTACTGGTGATGTTGAACTAGCTTCTTAGTTTGTTGTCTGTCATCAATAATGCTATAGGTGGAATTGATGTAGAAAGATTTCAGGAATCTCACAAATTTTTCTGGACATCTATATGCTGGAAGCATTTTCCAGAGGCTTTTACTCTGGACACTGTCAAAAGCCTTTTCAGATTCGACAAAAATTTGTAGCTTGCTGTTCCATTCGATGCATTGTTCCTTTAAGTTGATGGTTCTCAGTGTGCCTGATCTAAAACCGACTTGTTGTTTTCACAGTTTGCTATCAATGGCCTTATTCAATAGCATACAGATGATTTTGCAGAGGATCGTAATTGGAATGGAAAGGAGTGTGATTCCGCGCCAGTTTGAACAGTCCAACTTATCACCCTTCTTTGGCAACTTAACTATGAGATCCTTGGAACATTATTTTATAAAAAAAAATATAGACGGGATTTTAATACTGCACGGAGCGTGGCGATTCTCCACAGTCTTGCTACAATGGTTTGCGGTCAGGCTTTCCGTATTATGACCTGATTACCTCGCATTGACAGAACATCCCTATCCACCAACCAGTGGGCTCGCACCCGGCAGCTCTGTAGCCGGAGCTCCTGAAAACCGATTCGGGTGCCGGGTTCAATTCCATATAAGGAATCTGTCAAAACAACCCATAAACAAATAAAAAAATCTATGGTCTTTTGCCACCATAGTAACAACCTTAGCAACCATAGCCACATTCTTTTTATGTAATGATTACTCAAATCAAGTACTTATTGAACGTTATCTTGTAATTTCCAAATATGGCTGAATAAATTGGGCACGCATCCTTCATATCGACCAAAAATGATCGATATTCAAAACAGCCATAACTCCTGTTTGCCTAGAACAGGCATGAAATATATATTTTTTTTAAAGTCCTGATCTGTCAGAGTGTATTTAATTTCATCCTTGCAAACGTAAAAATGCATAAAAACTACACTTATAGAACAACATCTGATTGAATTTTGTTGTTTTTTTTTTCACCTCTAAAACATATTTCAGCCTAAAAACAATGACAGCCGTAAGCATGGCAACCACAAAAGCGGGACAATATTTGAGGTCCTTTTAGTTATTTGATCCTTCTTGTACTTCACTCATAGCCATGTATTTATGGACTATGGTTCGAGAAAATCTGCCATGGGTACTTTACCCTTTATATAATTTGGTTAGTAAAGAGATTTGTCTAATGAAGGAAAATTAAAATTAACTTTTTTATTTACAATAGTATTCTGTATAATTGATTCTTCGTTGTACAAAGTATTAGCAGTTGAGTCTTTTGGTTTTGAATCATACAGCATAATTTCAGAATACTATGTGGTCCGGAATGCCATATTTTTTTCCGATCAATTGCCTTGTTCTGTTTTGCCTGTGCATCTATATCTTCCATTTCGTTTTTGAATTCTTCAACCTTTGTGATGTCATTTTTATGATTATGACAATGCATTTCAACCCGGCAACAACCAACAAAAATTCTTCTTGGTGAGTACCACCTTTCCATTAGATATTATTATTGCATTGCTGTTGACAGGGACAGTTGTCTTGCAAATGGTTATGTGGTTACCTTCAATGCTCTTATACTCAACAGTGAAATACGATGTTTCTGATTCTCTATGTAAATGAAACTCATGTGTTTTATATGAGGCAGATTTCTGCAGGAGCTTCGGATAAGTCGATGTCCTCCAAATTCAAATCATATTCAATCTGATACTGATATCTCGTCTCCTTGTATTGACAAGTCACCTTTATATAGTGCACGAAGGCATTCGCAACTGTTATTGGTTTGGTAGTGTTGGATCCCATTGCTGCAAATACAAAATCATACAAAACACAGTACGACTTATAAAAGCTCAATGATTCTTGTTTTATCATTGCATATTCCAGATATAAATAACAAAATACCGAAGTTACTGTAAATAAAAATTCTTAATTTCTTTTCTTATTCGCATAATCTATCAATAATATGTATATTAATGTACATTTATGAAGTTAGCTCACTTGACTTGAAGGGTTAGTGTGAACTATAGCAATCACTTGACGTGCGTCCGTCCGCTGTTTTCTTTTAATATTTCATTTTCTTCTCTGAATCCATGGAAGGCAAAGTACAAATATAGCCAAAAATCAGAATAAACAGTCAAATTGTTTAGCTGAACACGTGTTTCAAGGGGAAACCTATCGTCAGCAGTATTAGAATCTGATAATCTAAAAGGTCATAATTATATTTAATTTCTTTATGGTTCAAATATTTATTGGTTCTTTGGTGTCAGATTATTAACATACCGAGCAATATGAGTAATTTGGCTTGTGTGAGCTATATATTTATTATTTTACTCCAGTTTCATTTCATACACCAAACTTGTTCAAAAACTTTATTTTCACAATTTTTTATGGTTTATTTCTGTATATTTATTTATTTTATTTTTTTTTGTAGATTTTTATATACTCATTATCACTACACAGAATTATCTAGAGCAGAGACTTTTAATATGTTATACATTGAATAAATTGTTTAGTGTGTTTCTCTATCCTTTATAAGCTTTTGAGTTATCCTTTTGCATAAAAGGGAAATAGTTTTTTGTTTGGACGAAGTGGGGGAGAACATAATTACCAATGTCCTGCAACTAAGCAAGGCAACTATAATGTTTTGATTTGATCTGGCACTGAAGAGACACAAGTAGTTGAAATTGTCAAGTGAAGGTAACTTCGATATTGTATTCATTTTCATTAGAAAAAAGTTCTGGCGTCTATTTAATTTGCAAGGTGATAAAATAAGGTTTCATGCAAAGTTCTAATTTTTTCAATGTACATGTACATTAGTGGAAGCATACTAGGTATGTAGTAGCTGTTCTATACATCTCTTATATAACCATTTACTTTTCTTTGTAAAAGTCCATATAGGCTAAAAATCATCTTCCAACAGTCAATCATAAATTATTACATAATCTACCTTCAGCAAAGTCTTTGTTTGATATAAAAAAAGTTATGAATTCTTTATAAACTATCCAATATTATGTAACATCACAGCATGAATTCTCTACGAATTCTGTCGATATTGCTGAAATATCTTGAAAACTTCTTGCACGGAAGAAAGTTTACGTTTTATAATTCCATTATTATCAACAGGATAAAAATTTTTTTTACCTTCTAGAGTTCAACATTTTATTTATTAATACCAGCTGTTTATACCAACAGTATAGGAATTTTCCTTTCTATGCCATATGTATGGCACACGATAGTAACAAAAATGCGGTATACCTAGTATTTCGAACAAAACCTAGGGGTTTTCGTGCGAAATACCAGGTATACCGCACGTAAACCAGGGGTTTCCGATCGGTATAAATAGTATTTCGCCGAAAACCTAGTTTCCGATCGAAACTGAACGGAAACTAGGGGTTCCCGATGAAACCCCCTAGTTTCCGATCGGTATCGTTAATTCGAGTTTAAACCAAAAACGCTATTCATAGTTTAAGCCAATGAGAAACGAGAAACGGAAATCGCTATTTGATATTTAACGTTCATCCAATCAGAAACGGAAAACGGTATTCATATGGAAGTAGACGTTTTTCTCGAATTGTTTGCAGCCACACTTTTACAAATATGACCTGACAGGGTGTACCCTAGCCACAATCGGGGGCGTGCTCGGTAAGCTCTTAAATTGAAGTCCTGAAACTAGCTTGATATTTTGAGGTTTAAAAAATTGATTAATATATCAGAAAAAATGAATGATGTCGTTATTCTTTATGTTCATGCTTACCCTTCCGGAGCACCTGATGATACCTCAGTTTTTGTAGGGTTCACACTGCTAGTGCTTTAGTTATGTGGCGTTCTCTTTCATTTTTGTTTATTTGTTTTGTCTTTGTCATACTGTCTCAATTCGTGTTGAATATGAATTGTCGTGATTTTAGAATCTATCTTTATATCTAACGCGCAAAACATTTAATACAAGTTGCTTAATTAAATCTTTATTCCGAAATACCAAAGAAATGAGATAGCTTTATGTAAGTACTAAATATAAGCGATCAGCTAAACTCGGATGTAACTCTCCGTGTAAAACTGATCCTATTGTTAAACCAATACACAGTGATTAGAATGGCGCGGATAAGTATACTGAACAGTAAAAGAGACACACCGTTGTTTGCTGTTCAGTATACTTATCCGCGTTATTCTGATCACTGTGTATAGGTTTTACAATAGGATCAGTTTTACACGGAGAATTACACCCGAGTTTAACTTATCGCTATGAAGGATGTGAATATATTATATATAATATTTGTGACTTCAACATTTATTAATTCATTTCAACATTCGGAATACACATTGGGAACGTAATTACTAACAAGTTTGTTTGCATTGATTTATTTTTTTTTACTTTTTTGGGCCATTTAGGGCTTAGTATATGGTGTGAGATTCCTCACTGTATTGAAGACCGTACGGTGACCCCTAGATGCTTTGTTTTGGTAGTTTTAACCTGGGGATGGGATGCTGTCTCCTTAACATTAACCCCATTTCCTTTCTTTTTCATATCATATCCGAATTTTAAGATCATAGTACGGAAGATAATGCAATTAATAATATCGATTATTTTTATAAATGAATTATATAAACTTCAATAGCTGCGCCTCGCTATACCGGGGATGTAAAATAAAATCCCCAGGTCTGATTGATCAATCCAGTACTACGATATCATGTCGGATAAAAGAATACCGCCATATATATATGTGATATTATTCCAGTCCCACAGAAGGAACTAACAAACATTTCTAATACAAATCCGCCGTGCGCGGTCCCGGCTTATGAATAGGCCCGCAGCATCCTCTGAGCTTGGAGTATGAGTCTTCCTAACAGAGGACCCCGAGGGAACCCCGGGATATAGAAATAGAACCTAGTATCTCCGGCTTGCGGGATGTGACCCCTCCTAAACGGGGGCTGACCCCGAGGGTCCCGGGATATAGAAATAGGACCCATTCCGTGGTTGTGCGGGATTAATAAATACACAACCCATCTTTCGGATGGGATGTAAACTCAGGTCCACGTGTTGGAAGAAATGCCAAGCTTTCTGCACGTTAAAGAACTCTTGTTGCAAGCTTTTTTGAGTGGTCCGTAGGTGATCGGCTACAAGGCTAAATTCTCCGCCCTTTTCGATTTCACCCTACTTTTCCAGTGGCAGTCAAAATTTCCCGTCCCATGACCCTATTCATACCCCAAAGTGATTATTTATTAACAAACTTGTTCTCGTCTTGATGTAGCTGAAATATTGCTGAGTAGACGTTAAACAATATTCAATCAATCAATCAATCTAATACAAATTTGCAGAGCTAACAATGTCTGATTGATTTTCAACCGAATATATCAATAATAATATCCAACCAAGTATAATGTATTGCGATATTTTCAACTGGACAGCTATAAAGCCATTCCAATTTAGATTCAATTCAAGTGATTGCAAATCTTTGAAACCATTTTTGGGAACTACCAAGTAGTGTGAAAAACCAAAATGTGCTGAATCGCATGGACTTAACAAAAAAATCATCTGTATCTTAGCATGATTTTACACTATAGCAATTGAAAAACATTTGAATTTCAAAATTCCATAGGAAAATGCTACTTCCCGTGAGATTTCACCATTTCGCATGGGATTTTTGTAATATTCCATGTAACTTTTATTATTCTCATTGGATTATTATTTCCCATGGGATTTCTTTAACTTTCCATGGGAATATTTTCTCCCATGTTTTCATACCCCCGCTTTAGCGGACGGTTTATAGTGATCATGGTGTCTGTCCGTCTGTTCTTCCGTTCGTCCGTCCCGCTAGAGGGGTACATACATTGTGGCGACAATTCCTCCTAGACAACTTGGTGAAATTCGCTGAAATTTTCACAGAATGTGTAGTGCCTATTACGATTGTGTAACATTTATTTACAAATTTGGTTTGCTTGTTGAATTTTTCTGGCTTTTTTATTTCTGGAATCAAATTGGGGGCGAATGGAAAAATTAATGAGCTTTGTTCACCATTCTTCTAGTTTAAATTGCAATTGTGTAAAAATGCGCTAACAAATCAAATAAGTAGGGATGGCAACGAGTAGCCAAATATTCGTTATTTTTTATATAATATAAACAGAGAATGGTATGAATAACATATTGAAATAACAAGAAATAAATGCTAAAATTTGAAATTATGATAGTATATATCCATATATTATTTCAAAAACAAGAACACAATAACTAAAACATATATAGCGATAACTGAGCATAAGACTCGAATCTGTGTCCTTTCACAAAATTTTTGTACAAATTATAATCTGTACAAAATTACAATTTGTACACAACATCTATACAAACGAAATTCTTTTTATCCCCTTGTGGGCTGTCGTATCTAAAACCCAGCCAAACCGCCACACTGTAAGTTTACAATTTATTTTATCCGTACTCAAATACGGTCCCACACGATATTATATCTGTGACATAGAAATGTTACATAAATGGTATCCAAAGGATCATATTTACGTGGGATGAAAGTGTCCAGAGATAGGATATCAGTGATATATTATCCTCATGGAATACATCTCATTAATGATAATATCCACTAGGGACACTTTTCTTTGTTTACATTATAACTGAACTGAAATTATAGCCCTTTCATAATTTTGTGCGTACTTTTAAACGGAAGTGTGGAAGAACATGTAATGGACAAAACATTTTTAAATACTTATACAACTTTATTTAATTTTGATAATTAGTATTTTAAACTTAGAGTAAACTGATATATATGTTATGTACAAAGATATATATGTTGTGTACAAATTGTGATTTTGTACAGATTATAATTTGCACAAAAATTTTGTAATTATAATTTGTATTTTCAGTTTGTACAAATTACCATTTGTACAAAATCCGCCTATGCAAATTATAATTTGTACAAAATAAGCCCAAAAATCACTTATAATTTGTACAAAGTCTTACAGCATTTGCTAAGCTTTATTTCAAATGATGATATTACCGAAAATATGATTTATTATAATATACATGTAATAAAGCACATCAAATAATTTCACTAAATTTAACTTTGTACAAATAATTTATAGCCATAAGAAATATTATCATAGCAAGTCATGAACTACGAAATAAATACAAATATGAACATAATGTCCATAGCTTCAACATCCGTAAGGAATTGATGAAATCAAGTTAGAATTATGTTAGAAACTTATCAGTGATTTAGGGGTTACAATTTTTAGTTTTGTTACATCTTTGGGGTGTGAGCCAATGCATTTGAAGGGATCAAAGCTCCACTGTTTGTACATGTTTTTACAGGGGACATCAATACGGGACTTTCGAGATAGGAACTCTCGTGTAATTAAAGGCGGAAACGATCTCCTCAAATACCAGTGAGATGTATAATCGGAATCCAGTCCTGTTGAATATAAATATATACCACCTAAAAACAAACTATTTATTAAATTGAAGTGTACTTATAATTTGTCCTGCATGACAATTATTTAACTAAATTTTAATTGACGAAAAACAATTAATCTGAAGCGCTACAAATCGATTAAATATAAATCACCCTTGGCTCAACAGTGTTCATTAATTAGTGATTCCATTGATGTATTGATTTTTTTCGCATAATACACAAAAATGTTGTCGGAATTAACACGACTCAAAATTCCCGTATTGTAGTGTTGTATGTCGGTGTGTTTATATGGGTTTACTCCTGGTGTTTATGTAAACATATAGGAAATTGTTGTTTTAATAATTATAGTCTGTTCTTTACTGATTACCTTAATTTTATCTGAAGACTTATAGTTAAAAGTTCGATTTTTTATAATTTTCATAAATACGTATAAGTAAAATATTAGAAAAAATAATTTTGTCAAATATAATAGTTAAGATAAAAATTAAATAAATTGAAATGTTCAACTTTGAAATTGCTGTTGTTTACAGATAAGACTGGTATGTCTGAACTTTAAATTAAATTCTTTAAAAAAAAGGTAAATGCTTGTTTTAAAATAGTTTAAGCTGTTGAATATTATGCTTGTAGTTTTGACTATTTATGTGTATAAAGCTGGTTTGCGATGATCCAAATCATACCAGAAAAAGACGAGACCACCCTATCAGATTCTTAAGTTACATCATAAGGATATTCAATAACTAAACATCATTTTCAATCACAAACTGTATTCATCAATATGATATTGTCACCAATAGGTGTATACCCAGGCGTTTGTTCTCTTGGGGTTTTCATATAAATGCCTATTTAAACCATGAGTTTATGATCACTTTGTCTAAATTTTGTTAGAAAAATTCTTTTTTTTTCTTTGGGGGGGGGGGGTATTTACTAAAAAAATACACAATATTATTTTCTTTTAAAATGATGCATTGTCCATTCCACGTCTATATACACTTCTAATGTTGACCAAACAAATTTACTGGAATCTACTGTTCACCGGTCTTCCATTGCTACTATTAAAATCATACATCCAAAATATAATTTTGCTTTAGTTATTTCAGAATTTAACAATGCATTTTTATGTTTTGCACAATTTTGTTGATTTTATTTTCTTTTATATTTACACGCAACAGTCATTTATTGCAATATTCTAACAATATTTTGTAAACCTTTCTTAGTATAATGCACATCAGATATACAAAATGCATACATGCAATTGTAGTTTTTTACAGGTAGTAAAACACATATTTTTATTTATTTTATTGAACTATATTTAAAACAAACTATAGATCTTCAAGGTATGTGAACCTATTGTCTTTTTTTGTTTATTTAACTATTTAACAAGTAGGGTAATTAAATGTATGCGAACCAGGATGACACCGTTTATATATCCTCCCGAAATAGGCAGTCGCTAAGAGGGGACACCTCTATAATGGATGTTTTTTAATGAAACAAGAATGTGTTGCCCTGGAAAACTGCTATATGTATTGAACTTTTATTTCAATAAGTTTTGTGATATCTAATCATAAACATTAAAAGGTAGTATTCCGTATCGACTATGCAGTCCACATAAACAGTAGCTGTTTTTGTGCTGTATTAAATCCAAATTTCGAATTACAGTCTGAAAATTCAGATATTTCGAATATTTCTGCATGAATACTTGTTCGAGCACATATTTGCAACAAAGAGAAATCATGTCATATGATATTTGAATTTGTGTTGTTGCAACACACCGAATTTTCAGCAATGTGTTGTAAAGCATCTGGGTGAACATGGTTCTGTTTTGCCATGATAATAAATTTTATAGCTAAAAATTAATTATGCAAAATTTTGTGAAATTAAGTAAATATATGCTCTATCATTATAAAGTAAATCCTGTTATCATAATTTCATCATTTGAAACAAAGTTTGCCGAACAACTTAAGTCTTGTACAAATTGTAAGTGATTTTTGAGCAAATTTTGTACAAATTATAATTTGTATAAGCTAATTTTGTACAAATTGTTATTTGAACAAACTGAAAATACAAATTATAATTTGTACAAAATAACAATTTGTACACAACATAAATATCAACAGAGAAACTAACATTTTACACTATAATTTCTTTGATTTCAACGGTGACCAACGATTTTTATTCTTATGTCCTATTACTTAAAATTTGTACCGTTTTATCGTCAGTTGGAGAAAAAACATATCGTCGTTCGTCAAACCATATTTTTGCAGAAATAATCAGGAAATTTTATTGTGAAAGCATAAAAATTAAGGTAAACAACATTTGGCCTATTTTTTTTTTTTTTTTGTTGTTGTTAACCGTCATTAGATTTATATGTAAGCAATATAATGGTTTTTAAAAATACGAACAAAAATCTATCATATAATTTATATAGTTATTATAGTTATTCATTTATATTGTCGTTATTATGATCCGTCAAATTTATTTTATTTTGAAAGATAAAACAAATTCGTTTCAAGACAGAAAATCTCAAATCTGTGTTCTGTGTTTTATATCTGAAATTTTTGCGTTTATTTGCTATAATTACATTTTTATGTAGTATTTGAAATAGAATGTATTGTAGTCGATCTACTATTACCATGGTCATTTTTCAAAACCTATTCCTCAATCAATTCTTAAAATTCCGTCATTCTATGTGAAAAACTGCTAAAGTCAATCCTTCTCTTCACTCGACCAACAACAGAGCTTAGATTGAGGATTGTTGAAGCAATGTTACAGTTTTACAACTCAGTTGTTGCTATCAAGCTGTAAAATTGGTTTGACATTTAAAAAGTTGATATACACCTCTGGATATCTTCTAAAACTTAATTGTAGTTTTATAAAGGAAACTACCATTGTATGGCATACAACTTTTCCTGTGATTTGGAAATTTTTTATTTTACTTTTGGAGGTTATAAAGACAAAAAACTGGCCCAGTCCTTTAATTTTTTTTTTTTTTTTTGTAACATTGCACTAATTGCTGTTAACAAATATTTATAGGGTACAGCAATCCCCTAGAAATTTTAACATGTTATGCATTATTCAATCTGAGACATGAAATCACTATATATGCATATAAAGTTCTAATGTTAATTACTCATATTAAAATAATAATCAGAATTTAACGTTTTATTATCGAAATCGTATTTCCTTTTGATAAATTCAGTTCTAAATAAAGAAAAAGTATCAATTTGTTTTGTTTTTCTATCTGAAACATAATGCGACTTGTGAATGGTATATAATACTAAAGTCAAAATAAAATTAAATCCAAAAAATGTTCTTCTGTAATTTTATATCCAAATACCATTGTTTAAAATTAATCACGTGATCTCCAACATGAAGTTTCCTAAACAACAATTTAATTTTATTCCAGAATACATTGAAATATTTACATTTTATGAAAAAATGATCACATGTTTCTATTTCATTACATAAATCACATATTGGATTTTCGGCTAATTTCCATATTGACAAAAGCTGTTTACATGGTAAAATATAGTGTAATAACTTCCATTTAAATACTCTTAATTTGTTGTCTTTTACCTTGACCTTTTGTTGTGCATTGACGAACATAGACGTCTGAAGTCTAGGTTGTATGACAAACGTGGTGGTTTTGACTTTGCAATTGTAAACTTTCCCTTTCTCTGCAGCAATATACCTGCATCCCCAGCATATGGAGTACCTGTTTCACAATTGATTCGTTACTGTAGAGCGTGAAGTGCATACAGTGACTTTGTGGAAAGAGCAAAAGCACTGTCACAAAAACTGCTGAGTCAGGGATATGTTCAGCCTTTGTTGCTTTCGTCCCTTCAGAGATTCTATGGCCGTCGCCACGACATCATAGATAGATATTAAATGTCAGTGTCACAAATAAAAACTGACATTTTCAGCTAGATTCGCGTCTTCCTTGATTTGACATTACCGATTTTGATTTTACCCTGGATTGACCCACTGACAGTGTAACGGGTGCTGTGCACAGAGCAGGACATGCTTACCCTTCCGGACCACCTGATGTCGCTCTCGGTTTTTATTGGAGTTCACATTGTCAGTGCTTTAATTTTTTGTGTTGTCTTGTTGATTTTTAGTTTCGTCTTAGTCAGTGATGTTTGTGGTACCGATTTGTCATTGTCCATGTTTGAATACTAGAGTGATTACTATAGCTTTTCAAATATTTCACCTTGGTTCTGTTTGAGGGTTAGAGAAGTTGCACGTACCATGGATCTCAATTGGTTTTGTCTCAGAGTTAGAAAATGACAATAACCAATCAGTAACCTAATAAATCTTTCAAAACATTTGCCTCACTGACCGTGTGACGGGTGCTGTATACAGAGCAGGACATGCCTACCCTTCCGGGGCACCTGACGTCATTCTTGTTTATTGAGAGTTCACACTGTTAGTGCTTTAGTTTTTTGTGTTGTATATGTAATGTTCGTGTGTTTTGTGGGCATGTAGTGTCTTTGGTCTTCTGTCTTTTGGGGTTCTTGCTTTTGCCTTGTCTCTGGACTTTGATTTGTGTAATCTTGTGCTTTGTTCCTTCGGTATTCTAGTGCCGTTGTTAAGTACGTATAATTAAAATGAAGAGTATCTCTGATTTTGTATTGAAGATTAAAATCACCCAATGAGGTTATCCATTTCGAAAACCCAACTGGTTTTTTGCAATCGAATTTTACCAATATTTTATAAATTTGATTCCACGAAATATCTTTTAAATTGTAATGTTTTCCATTTTTATCAGAAATATACATCATTGCACTAGTTTGGACCTTAGTTTTTATAGATTCGTCGTTTTGCAGTATGTTCTGCCAATGTTTTGGAATTGCTTTAACTAATTTTGAATATTCACTGAACCAATTAACTTTTGAAGATATTTCCTCCAGAATAACATTTTGTGAGATAACACCTTTAGAGTTAATTATATCGTTAACATAAATGACATTATTTCTTATCCACTCTTTATAAATAAGACTTTTCCCTGAAATTTAACATACTAATTTCCCATATTATTTGTTGTCTGATTTCTTTAAAGTTAAGAGGGGCTTTTTTTATTAGTTTCAAGTTTGTGTTTTATCCATACATTTAACATTTTTTGTAAAAATCTGGCATTGTTTCATCCAATTTAGCAATACTTTGTAGTTTGTCTACATTCATTTTAAAGAGCAGAAAATTTTTTCCAAATTTTTCAAAGTAAAACATTGGAATTATCTTCCAACTTGATAATTTTTCTTCACAACTTGTTAATCTCTTAACCCAGAAATATATTGAATCAATAAATATATCAATATTCATTATTTCTAAACCCCCTTCACTATAATTAGAACACAAAACTGTGCTTTTTACCTTTTCATGCTTTCCATCCCAAATAAAGTTGAAAACCAGCTTCTTAAATTTTAAAATATGTTCTTTGTTTATATTTGTGACTGATGCTAAGTAGATGACAGTTGAAAGAATAAGTGTCTTGACAACTGTTATCTTTCCTATCATAGTCAAATTTCTCTTGTACCAACCATTTACAATTTTTTCTGCTTTAGAATACTGTTTATCAAATTTTGATTTCTGACATTCAGTTTTGTTATGACCAAAATATACCCCTAAGCATTTAACTGTTCCCCTTACCCAATTTATATTTTCAAATTTCTCTTTGCAGTTTTTTAATCGCCCAATCCAAAGTCCTTCAGTTTTATTTCTGTTAAGAACAAGAACTGATAAAGAACCAAATATTTCAATTAAATTAAGAGCCGTTCTAATCTCATTTTTTGATTTGACAAACAATATTGTATCATCTGCTAATTGACTTAGCTTAAGACTATGAGTTTTCGCATGTAATTTTATTTGAATTCCTTTAATATTATGGTCTTGCCTGATCCTACATGCCAAAATTTCTACAGCTATAACAAATATCAATGCACTGACAGGACATCCTTGTCGAATGTCTCTAGAAATTGGAAATGATGCTGATATCCATCCATTACTTTGTATACAACCTTTTATGTTAGTATATAATGTCTTAATCCATTTTAAAATTGAGTCTTGGAATCAAAATTTTTGTAGAGATTTATACGTGAAATCCCATTCTAGAGAATCAAATGCTTCAGAAAAATCAAGGAAAAGAATTGCACCATCTACATCAAATTTATCAGCATGATCAATTATATCTTGAATATGTCTATTATTAAATCATATATATCTTTTTTTACATAACCATTTTGCTCACTACTAATAATTTTATGAAGAAGCGGTTTAATTCTTTGAGCTAAGGTGTAAGTAATGATTTTTGTATCAATATTTAAAAGGGTTATTGGGCGATAGTTATCTAGGCTTAAAGGATCGTTTTTTTTTTATAAATTAAAGTGATCAGACCAGGTTTCTGAAGATCGGTTAAATCCCCCTTTTCATAGCATAAATTAAAAAAAAACATTTACAGCAAGATTGTTTAAATACGGCCGAAAGGTTCTATACAATTCAACTGTTAGGCCATCTATGCCAGGTGATTTATTCAACTTCGTGTCCTTTAATTTCAGCTTCCGTTATATAGATGATATTTTATCATTAAACAACCCTCGCTTTGGTGATTTTCTCCATCTTTTTTATCCAAAAGAGCTTGAAATTAAGGATACTACAGACACTGCCACATCGGCTTCGTTCCCTGACCTTCATCTTGAAATTGACAACAGAGGTACATTACAAACTAGCCTGTATGACAAACGCGATGACTTCACTTTTCCAATAGTCAACTTCCCTTTTCTTTGTAGCAACATTCCAAAAGCACCAGCATTTGGAGTTTACATCTCACAACTCATATTATTCAAGGGCTTGTGGTCGTTACAGTGACTTCCTTGATAGAGCTCAGTTGCTTACAAATAGACTACTTAAGCAAGGGTACGTTACAAAAAACTTAAAGTCATCACTACATAAGTTTTACGGTCGACATCACGATCTTGTGGATCGCTATGGGATATCTGTTTCCCAGATGACAACAGATCTTTCCCTCTACAACTAAAGTTTGTTTTTCCTCTATCGGATTCGACTTGACTACCGGAGTTGACATGTTCAACACGGCGGGTGTCTCATAAGAAGCAGGAGATGCTTACTCTACCGGTACACCTGATCTCACCCATGGTTTTTAATTGGGTCCGTGTTGTTCATCTGTATGTGTGTCTTCATTTTTCTTTTTTTGTCCCGTAGTCAAGTGGTGTTCTTGTTTCTTAGTGTGTCTGATTTTGCCATTGCCCATGGATTGTTCGTTCTTTTGATTGACGGTTCGGTTCTCACTTACTTTAATATTATTGCATTTATATCATTTCTGGCACATTTTTATGATATTTGTCTGAATTTTATCATGAGGGCGAAACTACTGTTTTTTTACAGGAAATAACTATATCACAGTTATGATCTCCCTTGGTCATTTTTTTTTCATTTTTCCAATTTAACAAAAAAAATAATGAAAATCATTAACTATTATAATGCAAATGTACCAAAGACCAAAGATGTATTGGAATATAGATAATAAACTTTAAAACAAACAATTTATTGTTTTAAACTTTTGTTTGCAATTCTTGAAAAATGAATTGTCCAATATGATAAACTATATAATTTCAAATACCCCAAGCTGTTTTCACAAACCAAGCGTAAAAACCTGAAGAATGATGAACTCTCAAATTGTAAAACCAATTTTACAGTGTAATTGCATCAGTCGAGTCGTAAGATTGATTCAACATTCGTGTTACCAATTTGAAAAATTGACTGTTTCTGTTTTTAAAATAGATAATAGGATTTTTTTTTAAATTGATTAAGGACTTAATTGAGAAATGACCAAGGTCATAGTAGTTTACCTATAAATACAAAACAGAAATAGGAAAAACATAGGGTAGATCATGATTCAGCTTTAAAACAAACTTCACAAGGATAAATAATTTCAATACTTACATAGTTTTTACCACTGTAAAATATTAATTGATTACCAATGATTACCAACGAAAAAAAATATTTGATACCCCCCTTAAAAGACGAAATAAAGACAGAGCTTCGCATTACCATGTTTACCTTTGAAAGCTTGAAAGCATTTTTGCAAATTCATTTAACCTCGTTACCCAATGTCATGGGTATACGTTCATAAGCTGAAATCCCCATCAACGCATGGTAACCAAACGCTTTTAGTAGCTGTATAATTCTGTGGAAAAGATTAAATGTAAATATCAATGATGCTGACAGATTTAGTTTCTTAAAGATGAAACATTGTGATAAATTAATTTACCTTCAATCTTACATGGGTCGTCTCTCACTGTAAAGTAAGTGAGAACCGAACTCTCAGTCTAGAACAAACAATCCAAGGACAATGCAACAAAGAAACAAGGACTTAACATGAGCACGGCAGAGAAAAGAAAAATCAAGACACATGCACACAAACGAAAATGAACAACGCAGACCCAGTGAAAACTATGATTGAGATCAGGTGCATCGGTAGAGTAAGCATATCTCCTGCTTCTTTTAAGACATCCGCCATGTTGAACATTTCAACTCCGGTAGTAAAGTCAAATCCGGTAGAGGAAAAACAAACTTAGTGGCAAAACAAAAGATCTGTTAGCACCTGGGAAACAGATATCCCATAGCGGTCCACAAGATCGTTATGTCGACAGTAAAACTTCTGTAGTGATGACTTCATGATATGGGTAACATATTCTTGCTTTAGAAGCCTATTTGTAAGCAACCGAACTCTATCAAGGTAGTTACTGTATCGACCACAGGCCGTTGAGTAGCTAATGAGTTGGAAGACGTAACTCCATATGCCGGTGCTTTTGGAATGTTGCTATAAAGAAAAGGGAAGTTGACTCTTGGAAAAGTGACGTCATTGCGTTTGCATACAGCATAGCTTGTAGTGTACCTCTGTTGTTAATTTTAAGATGAAGGTCATGGAACGAGACCGATGTGGAAGTATATGTAGTATCCTTAATTTCGAGCTCTTTTGGGTTGATAATATTAAGAAAATCACCAAAGCGAGGGTTGTTAAATGATAAAATATTATCTATTTGGCGGAAGCTCAAATTAAAGGACTTTTTTATAATTTTTAAGAAGCCCTTCGATGAATTCAGCCTCATATGAGCGGAGAACCAGATCGGCTAAAAGAGGTGCACATTTTGTGCACATTGGAATTCCGATAGTCTGTTGAAAAACAAGTCATCCAAACTGGACAAATATATTGTCGATCATTTACGAACATGTAAATAAACAAATAAAGGGATATGGAGTAAATGAACATGGGATAAAATCCCTATAAATACATGGTAAAATTAAGCAAATGCAACAAGGCTTTCATTGTTGTTCTTCATAATTGAAGAACAATGTGTCTAATCTGAACCCAAACTAAATTTACTAAGTATGTATTATTAAGGGTTTAAAAATTAAATAACTTATGTTTATCTCGTCAACCAAGGATAACCCATGATAACCTTCCGGTTTATTTCCAATGGGGTCCTTCAAAATAAGTATAAACGTAATTTAATTTATTTAAATATTTCTGAAGTCAAAGTATTAATAGCAGGCGAAAATGGTAGTGCAGTTGGTCTTTAAGGTAGAGTCAATGTGATGTCAGTTCTTCCTTATATCCAGTAAGTGACATTTCATTTAGATTCATTTCATTAAATGCATACAAAGAACTTCTTTTTGAGAACCACTGAATTGCTTTAACCCACACTTGGCATTGATAATGCTTATGAGATGCAGACTAAGTATTTTTACTTAGGTGCCGATCCGTCATCGTATACGACCCACAGCATTGGACTCTATGGGAAATGGGCACAAAGATCTTGTAGAGAACTGCTGAATGGATTTAAATCAAACATGACATGAAAGATGCCTGTCAGGTGCTGACCAAGTGTCACCTGCTGCAGACTTAATTTAACAGAAGATCTTCTTCTAGAGAACTGCTGAATAGATTTAAACCAAAAATTGAAAATGATGCTTATGAGAAGCTGACCAAGTGTTGTTTCTTCGGTGCTGATCCATCATCCAATATAGCCTCCAGCAATGAATAAGACCCTAAGGGGAAATGCATACAACGATATAATAGAAAACCACTGAATGGATTTAATTTAAACATTGCATAAATGAAACTTTTGAGATTTTGACCAAGATTGTTACTTTAGTGCTGATCCGTCTTCCAACATGGCCACCATTGGCAAAACTTAGTTTAACATAGGACCCAATGGGAAATGCATAAAAAGATCTTCTGCTCTGAAACTGCTTGAACAATTTCAGTAGAGTTTTGATATTATAGTCCTTGGGTGACTCTCTTCAAAGTTTTATGTTTAATAGCGGCCAGCAGGGAACGCAGATTAACAATTTTGATTCAATTTTATAAAAAGTTTCTGATTTTTATGTACATACACCACCAAAGATGGACCATCAATTTGGAATTATAGTGCTGCATAGGACCCAGGTGAGCGATACAGGCTCTTGAGAGCCTCTTGTTAAGATATCGATTTGATGGAATCAGGAAGTGAGTTCCAATCTTTGATAGCGTTATAAAAAAATGATGTTGATTCTGTGCCTTTATCTTAGGTATTATAAAATTAAAGGAAATTGATCGGGTATTATATTTATGGTGTTCATTTATTTTTACAAAGTAATTTTTTAGATATGATGAACATTTATTATTAAAGATTTGATGCGCGTAGTTCAGTCTTCATTGTTTTACCCTTTACTCCACGTTCAGATATCTCAAACTTTGTAATTCCGGTGTTCCTATAGTCTCTCTTGGCCCCAAGTTTTTTTTAGGAATCTTACTGTTTTATTTTGATATTTTACGAAAGGATATGGAGTAAATGAACATGAGACCATAACACATGTTAACTCCAACTGCAATAATTTAAATGAGCTGTGTGGCCATTTCGGAAATTTATTCCTCATCAGCAGCACAAGAACCCAAACAATGGAAATCCATAATTTCAAAAAATGTTTAAATGCATAAAACCAAACGAAATCCGAATTATCAGTAATATCAAATATAGCTCAGGACAAAACTACGATGGTGGGGGTCACTTGTAGTTTTAGATGTACCTGCATACCAGGAGATCATGAATACCTTACAGGCATAAATTATATAAAACATTTTAAGCCTTAATCTGTCGGGTGTATTTAATTTCATCTTGCAGAGGTAAAAACAAAAAAACTACACTTATTGTCATTGAACAACATTTGTTTGAAAATATTTGGTTTTTTCACCTCTAAAACATCTTATTAAAGCCTGAAAGCCTGAAAACAATGATAGCCGTTACCTGGCAACAACAAAGGCGGATAATACTGGAGGTCCTTTTTCTTCTTTGCTCCTTCTGTTCTACAGTCATAGACTTGTATTAATGGATAATATTTGAGAAAATCTGCGACCATGGGTGCTTCATCCTCTATATGATATGGTTTATTAAGAAAATTGGTCCTAATGAAGAAAAAATAAAAATGACATTTTATAACAATAGCATTCTGTATAATTGATTCTTTGTTTTGCAAAATATGAACAGTTTGAGTCTTTTGATTTTGAAGCATACAGCATGACTTCAGAATACTATATGGTCCGGAATGCCATATTTCTTCCGAATATTTGCCTTGTTCTGTTTTGCCTGTACGTCTATATCTTCCATTTCGTTTTTAAATTCTTCACCTTTTGTGATGTCATCTTTATAATTATGACCATGCTCATCAACCCAACAAGAATTCTTCTCGGTAAGTACCATCTTTCCATTATATGTTATTACTACATTTCTGTTGACCGGGACGGTTGTCTTGCAAATGTTTATTTGGTTACCTTCAGTGCTTTCATACTCCACATTCAAATACCATGTTTCTGATTCTCCATGTAAATGAAAAATATGCGTTTCACTGGGAGAGATTTTCATAGCATCTCTGTCTAAATCCATGTTCTCCTTTGAATATGTAAAATTCAAAAATTTTAAGTTAGCTTCATATTTACGCTTATATCTCGTCGTCTCCTTTTCTTGACAAGTTACATTTATACAGTGCATAAAGGCATTCGCAACTGTCATTGACTTGATTGGTTTGGCAGTGCCAGATCCCATTGCTGCAAACATATAATAATAAAAATAATAAGAACAAAAATATAGTATTATTTCTGATTACTTAAGGAATCTACGTTTTAGTATTGTATTTCCTTGTATAAATTAGGTACTTTTTTTACCTTTTCTTTTTCTCGCATAATCAGTTGAATAACACAATTTATCAATAATAATTGAATACATTTGCAATTTTTAAAGAAAGTAATTACATTTTAACTTAAATGACCCGAAGGGTAAGTGTGAGCTATTTTTTTTCACTTGGCATCTGTCCTTTCGTCATCCGTCGTTCATTTTCAATAACAAAACTACAGATGGATATATGGCTCCACATCGGGCTTTTCCATAGCAATGTGACAAATATCACGCTTTGAGTGTTTCCTGTTTACCAATCAGGAGAACCTTATGATGATCATGGGTTTTTAATTCATCTGGCAATAGCAAGAATGTCGTCGTCCATGGTTAATTGTCATTCAAGGACCTTCTTCTCTAAAATTTTGGATCCTACTGGATCCAAATGTCTCACACTAATTCTTTGGTAGTTCCCTCCGAATTGTATTGTATTATTATTATGTTGGTACCTCATCTAAAACGGCCAACAATCGGGAACATAATTTAGAATTGGACAACGGTGGTAGAATACCAAAGGAACAAAGGAATGGTTATTACAAAAATCGATTTCGAAATGTATTCAAATACAGAGGATATTCTCTGAAACCACAAAAACAATTGTTAACCAAAATGGTGGTTCCCTTCAAAGTTAGCGCTTTTAAGTTAATTTCCCATCAAAGATGATCGACTGCAGTTTTGTAGTTTAAAATATGACTTTATTGGATTTCCTTAAGGGATCTTCTCTTTTCATCGCGCTGTGTAATTTTTAATTAAATTTGATCATAATATTCCTTGAGTGGTCCCCTTCAAAGATTGTGATTGCTATGTTCATATCTCATCCAAGAAGGCCACCACCAGAAAACGTAGTTTCAGATGGGACCCTATCTGATATTCATTCAAGATCTCCTCTGAAGCCATGAAACATTTTCACTTATATTTGAAAACAGTAGTTAGACGACTCTCTCCAAGATCTGGTCCTTCCTCATCCAGGATGGACGAAAGTGGAGAAAAGACTTTAAAATAGGGCCCTACTAGAAAACATTCAAAGATCTTCTCTTAAACCGCTTGAACAATATTTGAGACATAAGTTGTCGAAATGCGTATATGCAGAATTTAAATTCACAGTAACTTCGGTATTTAGTCATTTATTACATAGGAAAGTTTCAATTTCAATGATAACATTTGACCTTTCGGAAATGCATTCAAATATCTTCTCAATGAAACTGCCTAAACAGTTTCAATTATATTCCATTATAATTGCATTCTGGTGATTCTTAAAATACAATTTTACCTTATATTATTTTTGGCCTAGGACCACGGAAAAGATGTGTATTGCTACAATTGAAGGCACTATTTTGATGGGCGTTCTTTTCAAAACACCTGACGATTCACGCAGCATCTTACAAAATTTGCATGAATTTGTTATTTCTCCATGACAAAATGCACAAAACATTCATTTCAGTGATTTAAAGACCTCTTTTAAACGATTTTTTTTTCCAAAACCGTGGTAAAACCGCTTTAAATTCAAGTCTGTTTCAATATTCCTCAAACGTGATCATCCCATTGGAAATAAAAATCAAGGTGTCCATTGATATTTCTATACTAACAGTTTTGTATTGTTACTAGCTTTCAAGTCCAAATAAAACATATTTGATATAAATAAAAACTAGATGTTGTCGGAAACGACAGCTATCCCCGCACTCCCTGTTTGACACAGAAAACAGTTGTTATACACCCTTGACATATTTTTTTCATTATTTTTTAAATCTACCTATTGATAGTCATTATTGTTACTAAAAGAATTCTAGGATATATGGTTGCTAGGTAGAATTCAAAAAAAATAAGTGGTCTTTGAGACTTTCAGGAAATTTACCAAAATTGGAATCAAATATTTTTGAAATCCATTCATGCAAATGTTCTTCCTAAACTACACAAACATTTTAAGTATGGTTGCTAGGTAGAATTCCAAAAAATAAGTGGTCTTTGAGACTTTCAGGAAATTTACCAAAATTGGAATCAAATATTTTTGAAATCCAATTGATGAAAATGTTCGTCCTAAACTAGGCAAAAATTTTAAATACAGTTGCTAGGCAGAATTCCAAACAATAAGTGGTCTTTGAGACTTTCAGGAAATTTACCAAAATTGGGACCGCCCTTCAGAATCCTAAATTATCAGAATTTTGTTTTTCACCAAACACTTGTCAGAATATAAGATAATATGCCAAAATTGAAAAAAAAAACATTTGTCTTTGACATTCTCAGGAAATTTACCAAAGTTGGAACCGGAACCAAAATTCCAAAGGCTTATTGCAAATCTATAGACTATATGCAACAATTCTGCATAAAGATTTGATCCCTAAATCCAAAAATGTAAGAGGAGTTTGCGTCACATGCCACATGTGTCTAATCCACATCTTTGGGTCTTTGTTAAAATTGACATCATGGGGGCCTCTTGTTTGCACCAAGACCAATATCAAAAATCCGAAAGCTTATTGCACATCTACAGACTATATGCAACAATTCTATAACAAAATTAAATCCCTAAATCCATAAATGTTGGAGAAGTTTGTGTCACATGCCACATGTGTAAAAATTGACATCATGGGGCCTCTTGTTTGCACCAAGACCAATATCGAAAATCCGAAAGCTTATTGCGCATCTGCAGACTATATGCAACAATTCTACAACAAAATTAAATCCCTAAATCCAAAAATGTAGGAGGAGTTTGAGTCACAAGAAAAGTGTGACGGACGGACGGACGGACGGACAGTCGGAGGGTATAACATTATCCCCGAACTTTCTTCGAAAGTGCGGGGATAAATATCATTAAAGGATGAGTCAATAAGGTGCTAAATCGGCCCACTGTTTTTACAAAAAAATAAATTTAGTAAAAGCATTATTTCTTTGATACAGTTCAACACTACAACATTTGCAGTTTTGACCATATTTGAATTTTTTGAAAACATTGCTTCATTCTATTGAAATATGATACCCCTCTTCATGGCAATTAACATTGAGCCTATGGAAAAATAATCGACATGGGGTATATTCGCACTTAATCATGTCTTGCATTTGAAACCAAGCTTATAATTATTTATGAGATTACTTATTTAATAAGAATTATGCATTCAAAATGCTAAGCTGGTTCCGTGTGCAAGGCATATAAAAAAATTGAAAAATTTGTATTACTAAAGTGAAAATTCAGTGTATTTATGATTTTCTGTTATGGATCAAAGTTTTATTGATTTATGTATGCAAATTATATCTTTTTACACATCAAAATTCTTATTAAATGTGGATTTACCAGTATTTACTAGCATTTTAGACCTTGTAAGAGCTTTTTGTATAACCTGGCGATTTCCCAAATAAGCTGAACAAGATTCAGTTAAGTAGGTAAATACTATATATTTTAATTTTTTTGTTGGTTTTTCCCGATGTAAAATGTGTGTTTTTATGTATTTGAAACAACATGAATTAGCCGAGGGTTTTAATCAATTGCTATTAAGAATCATCTTTGCATATATGAAAAAATATTCCGAGAAAATTTGGTCACCTATTTTCCAACTTCTTTGCATTCTTAACCTTATTTATTTCCTATGTTACCTCAATGTTATATCTTTTAGGCTCGGCATAGTACACTGAGGGCTCATTGTCAAGCCATGCTCAATACTGAGAGTTGAAATATTTGAAGGCTGTGTTTGCATAACAGGTATAATTTATAATAAAACATACTAATATTTAGTACACATCTTCTTAATTATACTAAATAAAGCGCATTTTATTCACTTTGCAATAATCAATGTGTCATTGCCAATCTTTATTCTTTTCATACTAAAATATTCTTTTAACATGAGTCCTAGTAAAATCACGTGATTACGTGACTTGATCATGCGCGATTTGATATTTTATTGTAGAATTTCAATCTGTCTACACAGTCATATTGTAGGTTACATTGGAACATTTTATATCAATTATGTTATAATACAACAAAATTCAAGGTGGGCCGGAAAGGCAATTCTTTATTTGTCCTATTAAAATTGAAATAATTCCTGGATGCTTGAACATACAATTGCTCTCGCTCGTAGTAAAATATTCGGTATAAAGGGCCAACCTGTGGTAAAGTAAGTGAGAACCGAACCGTCAGTCTAAAACGAACAATCCAAGACAATGGCAACGTCGGAAAAACAAAGAAACAAACACATAACATTAGCACGACACAGAAAAGAAAATGAAGACACACATATATACAAAAATGAACAACACGGACCCAATAAAAAAAACCATGGGTGAGATCAGGTGCACCGGTAGAGTAAGCATCTCCTGCTAAAATCGGTATATATTCAAGCTCCCGGGAATAATAAACGTATTGCTTAAATAATTTCATGTTATGCTAGGTTTACACCGCCGATCAGACCAACTCGATCAACTCGACCATGCTGTTTTATCCCGATCAACGTCATAAAATTCATTGATCGAGCTAGCTCACGACGTCCAATCGACCATTACTCGATTTAACATGACTAACACTCGACCATATTCTCGATGTCTTTACGATTCGCGTACGACTTATGCTCGACCCTCATTCGACCGACTAGACTTTGTCAGATTGAACCAGATCATAGCTCGATTTGTGTTTGATTAAGTAGACCTGGTCGGGAGAAGATCTTTAAATGGTCGAGTGTGCTCGAGTTTTGTCCTGTTAGTACGTTTGTATATATAGGGATAAAACGTGAAAATTCAGGAAACAGTTCAGCATGGTGTTAGAGCAGCACAATTTGTGGCCCATGTGGCTGATGCTTCCTATGTGGCTCTTGTGGGTTGTGGCTTGTAACTGTAATGTTCGGCCATTGTAGGTGTTTACTGTTATCTTGTCTTTTTAATTCAAGGAAGAGATGATAATTGTGATCGATATAGAGTAGCAGAGAAGGCGGATCTGACACAGAAGGCGCGTATTTTGGGTTAAACAATAGCAAATGCTTTAAAGTCATCATTATAGAGGAATGCCCGCTTTCACATACTAAAGTACGCACAACGAAATTTGCCGCAGCTTAAATCGCTATAGCTATTTTGTTTTAAATAAGACCTAACTAAAACATACATGTATCATTTCCTAATTTTTTGCCGCTACTCTTGGTATATTTACCGAAATAATCAAAGTTCAAATAAAAATATTTTCCATAGACCTTAATGTTAATTTCACTCAAAATTTAAAGAAATTGCATATTGGAGTGATTGGTGAATGATTTACGCAAACCAACAAAACCAATGAAAGACATCATATGGATTGCCGATAGATAACTTATTTGCATGTAGGGTGCTTGTTTGTTGTTTATTTCGGTTAGCCAATGAACAAACATAATTTTGATTTGTTTACTACTTTACATAAAAATGTTTAGGTAAATCTGAGAATAAAATTTGCAGAACCAATATCCAGTTACCATTTACTTTTATTAAAATAAATTTGTTTACAGGTAAAAAGTTTTTGTTGACACTTTGTCAAGTAATTACATAATTGATTTTTTGCTTCGCAGTCGAGATTAACTCCCGACCCACGTGTTTTGTTTAATCGATAGACCCAAGGGCATTATAACAATAAATACAGGTGTTAAGTTAACCAGGTGTACTCCCTCTGTTTTCGACTCAAAAAATAGCATAGAAGGGTAATGGAAAACTTATTAACCCTTTGTTGTAAAATTATAGTAATGTATGGCGTGAAGCGGCAACAAATTTTATCCCCGGCTTGTGATGAATGCCGGCTTTTGATTGGATGGCAGCCCGTTGGTACAAATCCCATGCACCCGTCTCGTTGTTAAGAACGTTGCTAGCGCCAGTGTCGTGGAATTCCTTTGTGATAACGTCACATATTCTATGATGTTAGTAAGTAAATACTGGCGCCAAAAACTTTATAACCTCAAGAAATCATCAACCCAAAATCAAATCGCCTAAAAACAGTCAAGTCTGAGGTTGGTACCTTAGGTACCATCCTCGACATGGAAAGTGGGGCATTTTCTGCATATTTATCATACTTGTTTTATTACGCAACACAGATGACGTTGAAATTTCGTACAGATTTACTTCCATTATTATGCTTTCTCCATGTTTTCGGTGTAATAAAAGACAACACCGGGGATAAATCCGTTACCCACGTTTCTACCCGTAGGCATTGAGATTGTACCACCCTTCAG
Source organism: Modiolus philippinarum (assembly GCA_002080025.1). Taxonomy (NCBI): domain Eukaryota; kingdom Metazoa; phylum Mollusca; class Bivalvia; order Mytilida; family Modiolidae; genus Modiolus; species Modiolus philippinarum. Next base: position 62,726 of record MJUU01008001.1, read on the forward strand.
CACCACTGTACAGCCTTCGGCTACGCCTCAGGCTGCACAGAAGTGCTTCAGGGTGGTACAATCTCAATGCCGACGGATATAAACGTAGGTAACTGATAAGCTTTCCGTTGATGTATGACATGTCATCCTTTAACATTTACTTAAAAAGATATTTGGAGAAAAGTCGCGGCAAATTTCGTTGTGGCTACTTTAGCAGGTCATCCTCATCATCATACGTCAGAATGCGACTGTTAAATTTTCTAGTCATTACATGTAGGACTAATCTGATATATAAAACAGAAGACATATCTTCACATGATATGGGTGGTAACTAGATTTACAGTAGTTTCCGTGTATAGCTTTAAACCTGTTTTCTGTAGAAAAATCCGGTTTTTAGAAAGCGAAAACGGCGAGCGGCTGCCCGTTGGGTACATCATTTGCCCGGTGCAAATCTAAAAGAATTTCTTATCTTCTAGTACATGTTACAATGATCAAAATCGCATTTTTCTTATTTCATTTAGCTTGAATCATATCTTGTGATAAAAGTACCTACCTGCTCGGAAGAAACAATATTTTATTCTTGAATTCATGTTTTTAGTGAATCTGTTTCTGGAGTGTGTACATGTATATTGGGTACATCTTGGATTCAATTTCAAATATTGTCAGCAAAGCTAGTCGATTGAATTTAAGCCCTCTGCACGTCATCCTTTAATTCTACTAGTAGCATGCACAATCTGATATTCTTCTCTACAATCCAGATATAGCCAGGTTGAGTTTTTGCCATTATTTTTTGTCCGTTGTCCATGAACTTTGCATTTAGATATATTTAACCCTGAAACCACAGAGTCATGATAGACCTCAATAGGTTCAATGTGAAAAAAATCCGTCATCTCCGCTTCTTATCAAATATATCCGCCAATTTGGAAAATAGTTTTTAATTGGATCTTATGGAAAAACTCATTCAAACGTTACGTCTACAAACCCAAGCCAATTAGACAAAACTTGTTATGATTGCCAAATGATGGTCCCTTTTCAGAATAGTGCCAGCCGTATCGTCAGCTAATACAAGATGACCGCCAAAGGGGGGCATAGTTAAACATTGTACCAGAAGGATTTTCACTGGACCAATTGCAGCCAAAATTTGTCAAATAGTCCTTGGATGTTCCAATTTCAAAATAGTATCTACATTGTCTGTAGCAATCCAAAATGGCCGACAACGGGGAACATAATTTAATATTCGACCTTACTTAGATATCCTTTCAAAGATCTACTCCGAAACTACTTTGCCAATTGGCCAAAATTGAAAACAATAGTCCTTGGCTGGTCCCCACTTGAGATAGTATCCGGCAGATTCTCATCATATGTCTCATATCCCAAAGATGATCATCAACCAAACTTGATCACAATAGTCACTGGAGTCCATTGGATGGCTCCCTTAAAACTGAAGTAAGGCCGTAGTGAGACATTGAGGCTCTTGAAAGCCTCATGTTGTGATATTGTGAAAAGATGACATGCTGTCGTGTTTAATCGAGTAAAGGTCTTTAGTGGTCGAGTAAAGGTCGGATATAGGTCGGGAAAAAATCGGGTTATGGTCGGGAAGATCTTGTATAGAAAAAAAGAAGGAATCGTGTTAGTCCAGTTATGATCGAGTACTAATCGAGTTGATCTGGAAGCGACTCGGTATAAATCTAGAAGAGAATAAGTTAAAGTCGGGTAGAAATCGGCATGATCGGGTAAAATTCTGAAACTCGATCAAGACCGATCCCTTTTCGACCTCTTCACGACTACCTCTATCAGACCCCGATTGATTCCCGACCTGCTCTCGACATATAATGCACTCGACCTCTTCACGATGTTTTTTGACATGTCAAAAATATTCCGGAACACAGCTCGAGTTCAGCAGAATTAGTAAGATCGCCCCGGTTTGGTTAGTAGATCGAACACGAGCATTCAAGATCAGTGTCCCGATCGATGAATATTCATGAATACTCATAGATCGAGTTCGGTCGAGTTGCTTTGATCGGCAGTGTAAACCTTCCATTATGGTAGGTTTGCACTGCCGATCTAAGCACCTCGACCGAACTCGATCCATGAATATTCATCTGCTTTGATCGGCAGTGTAAACCTTCCATTATGGTAGGTTTACACTGCCGATCTAAGCAACTCGACCGAACTCGATCTATGAATATTCATGAATATTCATCGATCGGGACACGGATCTTGAATGCTCGTGTTCGGTTTACTAACCAAATCGGGGCGATCTTACTAACTCTGCTGAACTAGAGCTGTGTTCCCGAATATTTTTGACATGTCAAAAATATCGTGTAGAGGTTGTGTGCATTATATATGGAGAACAGGTCGGGAATCAATCGGGGTCTGATCGAGGTAGTCGTGAAGAGGTCGAAAAGGGATCGGCCTTGATCGAGTTTCAAAATTTAAGCCGATCATGCCGATTTCTACCCGACTTTAACTCATTCGCTTCTCGAATTATGCCGAGTCGCTTCTAGATCAACTCGATTAGTACTCGATCATTACTCGACCAACACGATTCATTCTTTTTTCTATACAAGATCTTCCCGACCATAACCCAATTTTTTCCCGACTTGTATCCGACTTTTTCTCGACCACTCAAGACCATACTCGATTTAACACGACAGCATGTCAGCAAAACATGAGGCTTTCAAGAGCCTCAGTCTCTCACTAGGGCTTTACTTCGGTCTTAAGGGAGCCATCCATTGTACTCCAATGACTATTGTGATCAAGTTTGGCTGATGATCGTCTTTGATATGATGAGAATCTGCCGGATACTTTCTCAAGTGGGGACCAGCCAAGGACTCTTGATTTCAATATTGGCCAATTAGCAAAGTAGTTTCAGAGTAGCCAGTATTTGAATGGATATCTAAGGTGGGTTGAATATTAAATTATGTGCCCCGTTGTTGGCAATCTTATATTTCATGCAGACAAGATAGATACTATTTTGAAATTGGAACATTCAAGGACTATTTTGACCAATTTTGGCTGCAATGAAAATCCTTCTGGTACAATGTTTAACTTTGTCCCCTTTAGCAGTCATCTTGTATTAGCTGACGATATTACAGACACTATTTTGAAAAGGGACTATCATTTGGCAATCGTAACAATGTTGATCTAATTGGCTTAGGGGTTTCAGAGGTAACGTTTAAATGAGTTTTCCCATAAGATCCAAGTTTCTATCTCATTTTCTTTTTTTCCTCATGGACTTCGGCTCTTGAAAACTCTGTTCGGTAATTTTGTTATTACCCCCATTTAAAACTACTAGAAAATTCCCAGTTGGCGGTTGTATTTGATTAGAAGCGGACATGACGTTTTTTTCACATTGAACCAA
>MJUU01008002.1:0-44045 GCA_002080025.1 Modiolus philippinarum
TCACTGATGTGATATATGTAGTTAATATAATTAATATATGTAGTCAATATATACTACTCAACAAAAGAAACGATACACAGATTTTATTAATATTAACATTTAAATTTCCAGCAGAGAACCACAACTCGTAGATGAAATGTATTTTTTGCATGTAAGAATTACCTTTATGCCCAAAAATGTCTCTAAAAATTCTGAACCCTCTCCGGTCACGGTCAAGGTCATTATCCGGAATTTCTTTTTGCAGACCTAAATAGTGGGAATGTCTATATTTTCTTTTTACTAAACCATCACATTTTCGAACCGGTTGACATCCAAATTCTGTTCTTATGTCAATCATGAATTCCTCAGGCGTAGTTTCCGATCTCAACTTCCGTTCTCATAAGTGTAAAAGCGTGTTACGCGATGTTGACGTTGTGACGTCTCATATGCCCCGCTGTCACGTGATTAATCATTTGATGGTCACATTTGCTTCAGATTAATCAAAAGTCCTTAGTTTGTTCTTCTTTTCGCATAACGATTAATTGCGAGTGCAAAAATCAAGATCGAAGCTCTGATCGCGATAATTCATTGTTCACGTTGATTTTGGATTGAACGGGGCATCGAAATGAGACATTGTTTTCAACTTTTTGAAATGGCAAATTGTTAATCTGATGAAGTGTCCCGATTATTGACATCAAACAATTTAAATCATCCGTCCATTAACGGCAAACTCGATCATAGGGCGAAAAAATTCCATTCCGGATTTTCATCGTATCCGTTTCGGAATTGATCTAAAAATGGAATAAACAAATGCGTTTTGGCGTTGAATACATAAATAAACCAAAATAAAAACTTTAAATTGCGAAATACAAAAATATTTACAAAATTAACTGTGTATCGTTTCTTTTGTTGAGTAGTATATGTAGTCAATGTAGTTAACCCACGGGGGTAACTTAATATATATTTTGGTACGGGTGTGCGGACAGTAAAATTTAAAACCAATCCTATTCATATATTTTGCCAAGGTGAAAAGGGAGGCCCTTTCATATATTTTATGACATTTTGCTACCTATTCATATATTTGATCATATGGATAATGTCATTTTGCTTATCTGAAGATTAATTTTGCAGTTGTATACTAGATTTTGAAATTTGCAACATTGTGATATGTCCGAAATGGAAATTCAGGCCTATTGATATATTTCCTCTGATATTTCCTAACCTTATCACATATTTCAGACCTGGAAAACAGACCCTTTTGGGCCGCACATCCGTACTTACCTTTATATAGGAAGTTACCCCCCCCCCCCTCCGTGAGTTAACCCGGCCATGCAAATATAAAGGTCTGAAGTATGAAACATCAGTTTTCTTCATGAATAAGCATAGTCAGTTGCTTTGAAGCATTTTGTATGTGAGAAAAACTCGTTCAATCTCGGAGTCTGACTGTCTTTAGTTCATTAAATATTGTGTCCGACCTTAGATCAATTCTTTTTCAATGTCCGACATTCAATCAAAGTCTGTCCGACCTACGATCAAATCGGAGTCTCTCGTTATTTTACGCTCCAACTTGCATTATTTCGATTTTATTAAATATGTACCCAAATATAAACAACCGAGAAGGTCCGAAATATATACAAGCAAAGGATCTTGTTCCCCAAATTTTTACAGGCGCTGAATTCGTATCTACAAAGCAGCAAGTGTCCCACCTAGTTGTTTTCATTTAAAGATTGACGATTTTCAAATTGATTTGAGCATTATTATGTTTAAAGCGTATAAATGCCAATTCATTTGGAAGTTTTCAGTCAAATATTCACACCAGTAGGCTATCAAATAGCCTTGGTCTACATAAGGCAAGGAAAGGGAATATCTAACTTCAAGCCAAATCAAGGTAAGACATATATCATTCATAGCATGTTCATCGTCGCAGAGCTCACTAATGATTGCATGAACATTTGTCAACAATTTACTGCCACCTTTATTTACGTTGTCATGACATCCGTGCTCCCCGTTTTCATTCGTGTCATGATATTTGAGGCCGGGGGTGCCTTTTGGCTTTGGCACATCGACACTATTCATTGTTTGCTATTAATCACAATGTTCGTGCCTTCAGCACGACAGTTTTATCCTTATCATAGCGGTTGTGCCTTCGGCACGTCTTTAAATTGACTCATGTCAGATACTTTGGGAAATGCGTTGCTACGGCAACCCGATGTTTGCCAAACTGTCTCGTGTGATTACGCGTTGCCTCGTCTGATCTCGTGTTAGAAAATACAAAATACAGACGAGTTGTCTGTAAAGTTATACGGTCGTGCCTTCGGCACGAATCATACTAATAAATTGTCAATACTATTTATTTCATCATTTAATATCTTTTCTGGTGTGGTCGCGCCTTCGGCGCGACTTGCGACTTCAGTTTGAAACCTCGTATACAGGTTTAGCTCTTCTCACTTCCGCTTCAGGACAAAAAGTGTTTACAAATACCAACCATCGTTCGCTTCGCTCACATTGAGTTGGTAAAAAGTATTTGAATTAGAAAGTATCCTAATCCCTTCTAATTTCAGCCCAGTCTACTGTCTCGTGAACTGTCTTGAAATCTTTAACCGCGAGAAAGTAACATTAAGGTAAAATTCTTCTGCCGAAATGGAACAGGTAACAATTGCATACGTTTACCTGTCCGATGCAAAATAACTTGTGGATATATTATATGTCGATAACGCGGATATGAAACAAATATGATGTTGCAAGCTAGCTCGAAAAAGATAAGAAAACGTTCAATGATCTCAAATTGTTGATCAGTTTGTGGAGTTTTCAGTTTTTGACGATATCAGTACATTTTACGGGAAATTTTGACATGGATGCTGATCCGATTGTTGGTTCGAACATACCAGTGAAGTACTGTCACAAATCGCACCGGAGACATGTAAAGAGATGATAAATTAGATAAATTGATGTCGGAAACACAACAAGAGTTTAAATAGGGCAAAAAGGTTTTCTTGAACTCATTTCACAATATTTAAGCTATGATTATTTTTCTGACGTGAATTGAAGATGTTTATAGTGTCATGGTTATAAGTTCTGTTGAAATTGTGAATTTTGTAGTTAATTGGACTTTGCCATTACATCAAGATGTAGTTATTTGTTTGTTTTTGTTTTGTTAGTTTGTTAGCACTTTATGTTGGGTGAGGGTTGTAGGCATAGGGGCGCACAGTTATTCTAGATAACTGCTTCTACAATTTACAGCTAGTACGCATGTACTCTAAAGATTAATTTCCTCCATAATATGTGTAGGATATTTGAGATAAAAGTTATATTCACATGCTGAGCTTTTCTCATTCAAAAGGTTCGGTTTTCCAATTTTTCGGTGATAATAACTTTCCTTTCAACTGTTAATTGGAACTGTATGGCCAAGCTGGAAAATTTATCATTCAGTTTGGAGATGTCGTTTCTATGGCAACTGTCCTTCACGCCGATTTGCTATTGTCTTATCAAATCACCCATGAAAGTATCGATAATATGTTCCTCTGATGCTAAAACGGGCTGTTAAGCTCGGCATGTGAGGAGTAGATTAACAAGCCAAGGATAAGAGTGGTACGCCTAAGAATGTCTTTAAAACTAAAGAAAGCAATTATGCCAAAAAGGACAGCAACAAACAAAAACAAAGAAAAGAAATTCACTGACCCAAAGGCAAAGAAACCAACCTCCAAAAACCAGCAGCTAAGAAATCTACAACATAGACAGTCAAGAAGAGAAGCTAAATCTCATACAAAGACAAAAACTACAACACAAAAGAAAGTCAAGGACACCAAAGAAGAAGTGAAGTCAGGAGCTTATCTTTTACATATGCAAGCAAAAGGGCTACCAAATGTCTCAAAAAGATATTTAGTTGTATTTCAAAGTAAAAAATAGCTTGTCCATAAGTGTAGTGTATTTCTCTTTCTTATTTATTTATTTATTTATTTATTTATTTATTTATTGCAATCAATCCTCCATATTGAAATTTCGTTTTTTTTTAAGTCCCGTTTTCGAAATCTCGTTAATTTTTCTGAATAGTCTACCGTCCCCGAACTGGAAATATTTTACAAACACTATTGAAAAGTAACCTTTTCCCGGGTCTCGACATAAATTTTAAGCGGTTCCCGATATCAATTCCTGTTTTCCCGTGCATTTTTATTTTCGACGATCCCTTCCCCGCTCACCAAAAACGTCTAAGCTCACTTCAAAGCCGACCCGCGAACCGCACTGATACACATAAAAGCCCCCCACCCCCCGTGTGAATATGGCAAGCTTTTACTTGAGTAATATCACAGACTATGGGCTTCGGGATCCAATCTTATTAAACATGGGGCTCCAGGTTCCAAAACTAGGGATCCAACATAAGAACTGCGCGCTCCAACACTAGGTACTTCGGGCTCCTACACAAGGATACCGGGCTGCACTCACTGGACTACGGACTGCACTCACTGGGCTACGGGCTGCACTCACCGGGCTCCGTGGTCCAACACAAGGATGCCGGGCTCCACTTGACGGGCTCCATATACTTGGAACTCCGAGTACTCAGCGGGTTGTGGATCCGGTGTGTGATATTACCCCATTTAGGGTAATATTTGAAATTTCGCTCCTGACAAATAAGAAGTAGCGTAGTTTTCACGACAAAATTAAGCACTGTTCAGAACAGAGATATCTGTGTAAAATGTTATTCCCTTCATGGAAATAATTAAATGCTTAATAGGCACCAAAGTCCCGTCCACGTATAAGGTCCAGTCTACATTTTTTTTTTTGTAAGTCCGTAACCTTTCGGAACATGTATATGGTGACAGAAATGTCCATAGAGTTATAATGGGAAATGTCACGATTGACCTTGAAGGCCCCGGTCACGTGGTAGTTTTGTTCTATCTGGCTTTGGGCGCCCCGTCCATGTATAGTATAAACATGGCTAATACGTCAGCTACGGGTTTAGGGTGTAGGCCGTCCCAAATCAAGTAAAAAAATGCACGGCAGATTTTCCGTTTTTGAGAGCCTCGCCCCGCAAGACTAAACACGTAAAAAGGGGGGTCGTGCCCTAAAACGTTGTTGGAGCACTCTACATTGACTTGATTCATGCCACAAAATAGCCATGCTGAGCTTTTCTCATTCAAAAGGTTCGGTTTTCCAATTTTTCGGTGATAATAACTTTCCTTTCAACTGGTAATTGGAACTGTATGGCCAAGCTGGAAAATTTATCATTCAGTTAAGAGATGTCGTTTCTATGGCAATTGTCCTTCACGCCAATTTGCTATTGTCTTATCAAATCACCCATAAAAGTATCGATAATATGTTCCTTTGATGCTAAAACGGGCTATAAAGCTCGGCATGGATTTGTTTATCCAATGCTAAAAATTAGATTTCAATACTTCATATCTAACTGCGGAGGCATTATACGTTTATAACAAACACAAACAGGGAAACTATATTTATTCAGAACTTGACCATAATACTCCAGCATAAACATTGGAAATCAGCAGTTGGTGCATTTACTCTATTTATAACTTTCGTTTGTTAAGTTAGCGACGAAACTATCAGTCACTTCAGTAAAGTGACTCCATGAGAGATTTCCTACTTCGTTTTTTTCATGTAAATGTACAATTAAGACACAATTCGTAATTAATTTATAATTGAGTACCTGGGCCATGTAAAAGGAGGTGCCAATTCCGAGCAAAATAAACTGTTTTGTTTTCATTTCATGGGAAAAGGATAATTTAGGATAGAAATTAAGGCAGGCTTATCGAAAAGGTCATGTTCGCGATAAAAAGGACTGCAACAAGGCCGAAGTTTTTTTGGGGTTCTTTTGTTTTTGTTCTTTTTTGGGGGGGGTTTGGGGTTTTTTTTGTTTGTTTTTATATATATATATATATATATATATATATATATNACGCAATGATCAATTTAAAATAGTGCATGCAGGGTTTGATTCTTTTATAAGAAATGACCTCCCAAAGTTTTGTGTCCAATCTATTATGGTCTGGTTAAAATTTGAATATCTGAAAACGCAATTTCATTACACCACTGTCAAAGTAAACAAATAGTCAAAGGAAGAAACTTTTTTAACCGGAAAGTATATTTGGAAATTTTGACAGTCTCTGAACCTTATACAGCATATCTGTTTGAAAACAGACAGACTTCGGGGCGTTTTCTGAAATTAGAGTAAAAACCAGATTTCAAAAATATTGCTCGAAAGTTTTCAAATCCATGCCCGTCTTACAAAAGCCCTATATAAATTGACAGAACCCTAATTTTATGGCAAAATTCACAAATAAAATTGATTTCGTTCGACATTTCGTTACATTGCCGGAAATTTATCTGTTAAAATGTCGTAAATCTAGATTATCTCCCCTGTATTCAAATGTAACTTGCTATATCTACAACTGTCACCTAGAAACACACAGGAATATTACCTCTGGTTAGTACCTGTGTTTTACCTTTGTATCAGTAATAACAACAACGATCTTCAATCAGAGGTGATGCATTGAACTGAAACTTATTTTTGTGGTTTAAGCTAACACATTGCACAAAATGACAACAATATAAAGCTATAAAGCTTGACTGAACTTTGATATCTAAATATCAAAATTATTTCATTCATAGTGTTTTGAACCAAAACATCTTACGCCAATGCAGCTTCAAAAATAGTGTTAATTTAAAAATAAAGATGATGCTTAACTTTTGGCGAACTTTATATATTCGATATCGCAATGAAAGTTTTTCTTATTTTAAGGCAACGTTTGGCAGAGATGATAATCTGACGTAGTAAGAGCTGTGCACCCATGTTTCAGATATCTGTTCCAGCATTGCAAGATCCTCATCTCTAGGTTAAATACTGGTATATTATCATATTGAGTAAATGTAAATAAATAATTTAATACTATTGTGGTAGTACTTGATGAGTTTGCTTTAAGTTGTGCATTTCGTATACCAAGCAGTTTGACACTGTTTAAAAAGGTACATATGTAGTTAAAATACCAAATAGATACTAGATAGACAGCATTCTATTTTAATCACCTACAGCTTTATCCATGCAACCATTCACTGCAAAATTTCTGCGAGAATGGATGCTAAAATTATTTTTTGTAAAACTTGAAAATCCGAGGCTAATTTCAAAAATGATATGTACGGATGTTTTGTTAACCAAATATGAAACCATGCATTGAGATTTTATGAATCACATAATATTACAAAACGTTGACTCATAAAATGAACAATGCTTTGACATGTTTTTTTTCTGTTGATGGACATCAAAATGTTTTGGGTAGGTCTGCACTGATGTTGAAATGCGCATATGCAGAAAATAAATTTACAGTAACTTCGGTATTTTGTTATCAACACTTATATCAGTTATAGGCAAGCAAATCTATTTTAAGTTGATGCCTTTGAATATTAATTATATCATTAGACATGGAAATAACCGTACACAAGGAAACTTACACAGGGAAACATTCCAGAACTTTTGAAATTCAAAATGAATGTCTGTTTTCTTATTTTCTTTAGTGTTACTTTCTATTATAATTTCATTTTCTTTTACATGGCTTATTTTTAGCTATTGTCGAACAATAATGCACGTATCATTCTTCATTAAGGTTTCCTTCATCTTTTCCCTTTTGAATCTGTTTTTTATATAGTTATATGCAGCCCAATGGAGTATCATTTTTGCTGACTGGACTACGACACTAGAAGTCTAGACGCTACTCTTTTGCTATGAAATTGGATAGAATCTTCACTTTATGGTAGGATTAAAAGTAATTGTTTTAATCCCTGAGTAATTAGATCAGTCATTTCTTTTGCACATATGCCTGTGTATGAATTTGTAATAATGTGTGTTTTGTAAAATATCTTGTATCATATTCTAATATGGGAACAATGGAAACCATGACAACTAGCCATATGAAAATCTCCAATAACATATGAGCGACTTCACAACATTCTTTACGCTGAAATTGACGACGTCACAATATGTTTTGTGCACAAAAACGTCAGTAAATCTGAAGTAATGGCTGTCGTTACCGTGTACACTATAGGTAGGCTCAGATCATGAAATGTCATATTAGAATCGAAATAATTCATGTTCGCCGGTGGTTTGTAGTCGATTTACATATGGGTGTCCATTATTTTCGTTTATTTTACCCCTCGCTCCGCTACGCTACGCTCTGGGTAAAATATTAACGAAAATAATGGCCACCCATATGTAAATCTCCAACAAACCACCGGCGCCCATGAATTATTTCTTAAACTTTTAATAGGTAATAGTAGCTGTATATCTGGGAATTTAAATATTTTAAATTAGAGTTTATACAGATTGAGTTCAACACGTTAGCCTCCCCTGGTTTGGATTCTCCTAATTATTTTAAGAAAGTATTGTCCAATGAAAACGTTGCTTACAAGGGTTTCAGAACATCAGTTTGTTTTAAGAAAGTGGAGAGTATACATCAGGTTTTTTCTTCGGATTGCTTATTCACGTTTTTATTCATTCACGTTAAGTTTTTGTTTAATAATGCTATTATTAGTTAAATGTGGTGATATTTCGTTCATGAAAAATGCCAAAGTGGCAGATTCATGAAATTATCATGAAATCAAACCTTATTAGACCCCAAAGGTATTTTCTCTTAATTGTGTCCAAAAACGATTTATTGTAGCGTTTGTTCTTTTTGATATTTTTTCATGGCAGATCAATTTCAAAAATACCTGTTTCGCTAAACTAACTTGGTGTTATTCTTATTTTTTCTTACATATCTCAGGTTAGGGGTATTTTTCTCAACCTTGTACAGTTTCCTAACTATGTTCTGAAACAAAATAAAACTAACAAGTAATTTAATATTGTGAATACTGAACAATCGTACGCCGTTCAAGCATATTTGTTTCAACGTTTTCTCTATTTATTGTACAATGCTCCTCATACTAACGTCCAATGAAACTATACTGAACAAAAAAGGTTTAGCAACACATTTTCACAGTTGATTCGTTACTGTCGAGCGTGTAGTTTGTACGGTGATTTTTTGAACAGAGCAAAAACACTGTCCAAAAAGCTGCTTAGTCAGGGATTTGTTCAACCTTTGTTAATTTCATCCCTCAAGAAATTCCATGGCCGTCACCATAGCATCATTGAAAGATATGACGTGTCAGTATCCCAAATGAAAGTGGACATTTTCAGCTAGATTCACGTCTTCCCGGATTTGACTACCGACTTTGACATTTTCCCGGATTGAATCACTCAAAGTGTGACGGTTGCTGTTAATAGAGCAGGACATGCTTACCCTTCCGGAGCACCTGATGTCACTCTCAGTTTCACTGGAGTTCAAACTGTGAGTGCCTTTGTTCTGAATGTTGTGATTTCTGTTTCTGTGCTTTGTGTTTGTCTTGCGTCCCTGTTTTTGTTTCTAGCGTCATTGTTTTCTGTGTTCTCGTTTTTGCCCTGTCTTTGGACTTCGATTTTTGTGAATTTCACTCCTTTGTTCCTTCGGTATTCCACTGCCGTTGTTTCAACAGTTTTGAATTTAACAAAAAAAAAGCTTAAATGCTGATAAATTCTTATCTCAGCTAAAAATTCCCGACATTTGCTGTAATTCAACTGTAGAAAATTCTTTTTTTTTTCATGCAGGGTGTACAAGATATCCAATGCAAATTATGTTCCGAGAATTAACATGGACTTTTTTCCCATAAGTGGTTCTCAAGCTCCATTTTCCAACTTTATAATTCGGATATCATACTGCGGGAAAATGTGCTAAGTTTAAAATGCATTAATTTAAGGACTTCATTTGTTTGCTGTAATATTTGAGTTCAATAAGGGTACCAAACTGTTTTAAAATGACAATAACACGGAGTGGTCATTAGGTTCATTTCAGTTCTATTCAAAAGTGACCACTGGCTGCATTTTGAACCAGGATTGCTAAGTTAGGTTTATAAAGATTGATGAAAAGCTTGTATGACATAAATCAAAACTTACATTGGCTTTTAGATAACCATTCTGTATTATGTGTATTGTGTAGTATGCATGTATGTGTGTGGCCATATAAAGTTCATATTTGGCATACATTGATTCATCAATCTCAGTTAGCATGTTTAATCTGAGTGGCATTAAATTACAAGTCTTATAGTGATTCAAGTTTGTTGTTGAAAATAAAATCTAACACAACCTAATAACAAAGTACCAAATTTACTGTAAATTTAGTTTCTGCATTTCGACAACTTATGACTCTTCACTGCAGATCATATTCATTCGTCCCTACACAACACCTGCTAATAGGTTACGAGTTACCCAAAAGTACAGTTTATAGTTTGACGCATGTATAGAAGGTTCGACACTAACAGTAGTTTGTAGCCCCAGGCAATTAAATTTTCTGAGAAACTACTAAATTTTGTAAATAAGTAGTCCTTTGGGCTAGCATTCTGAAAATTTCAAGACAGTCTTTACTTTGGGCTGTTGAATTAAATGCAGTACTAGTGAACTAGAGGATCTTGTAGTCCTTTTGACTACCAAGCTTGTAAAGTTAATGTCAAACCCAGGTGAAGATACAATAAAAAATTCAACCAAGGTAACGCAAGTTGGACGAATCAAAGTTGGCTAAGTACATGCTAATCAGAGGGAAAAAAAAACTGTGGTGGGCCGAATGCTATTTTTTTTTATTCAGTCCAAACTTTTAATCAAACCAGTTTTGTCAAAATCGGCCATTTTACAAAAAATATAGGATTTGTTTGCAATATCAAGCCAATGTAAATAATATATTTTCTTAAGGGAACTTCTGTTACGGGAACACATATTTGTTGACACTGTATTGCTTTGGAGAGTAGTAATGTAACGAAACACCGGTATTTTCTGTATTTGTAAACGAACTAGGTACTCTGGTACGGAATCCAGCGTATCGCATAAAATAGTTAAACAAGAAAATACGTGTAGATATGTATCACAATACACTTAGGGTTGCGTCAATATAAGAGATTACATAGTCTGTGAATGACCAAATATGGCATATACATCATATACATGGTCAGTAAATTTCATATTGGCCAAGAGCGAAGCTCAAGCCCAAATGTTCAATTAACTGATAGCGTATATACCCTATTAGGTCGCTAACATACTGTGTAATGTTGATATCCTGTCAAAAGTCCATTGCATTGTCAAAAACCATGTTAAAAACGAAACACCATATATACAATGACGTCGTCTAATGACGGTCACTGACCATATAGAAGTCAGGCACCCGATATGGAATATACACGGTCAGCACGTGATGTCATTTGATGCACCACTAAACCTCTTTCACAGCTCCTCACTACTTTGTTGACCGCAGTCAGAGACGGCCTGAAAAATTACTGTAATAAAGCTTACTCCACAAGCGGTGTGAATCAAATGTGGATTCTTAAAAATTCAAAAGATCTCCTTGAACAGCTTTCCTCAACCAGTCTTACCCATTGCCATAGCATTCAAACTTTTGACTTTTCTACACTTTATACAACCCTGCCACACAATAAACTGAAAACAGTAATTGCAGATTTAATACATCAATGTTTCTGCACAAAAAATGGAGAACGCAGATACACCTATTTAGTTATAGGGAAAGACAAGACAAGACATATTTTATTAAGAACCACACCGATTCAAATAAGAAGTACACCGAGACTGACTTAATCAAAATGTTAGAATTTTTGATCGACAATATTTTTGTCGAATTTGGAGGTCGTGTTTTCCAACAGACAATAGAGATTCCTATGGGAACAAACCGTGCGCCGCTTTTAGCTGACCTTTTCCTTTACTCCTACGATGCCAAGTTTTTACAAGGGCTTATTCAAAGAAAACAAAAACATTTAGCCCAGTCCTTTAATTTCAGCTTCCGCTACATAGACGATGTGCTTTCTCTTAATAATCCTAAATTTAAGGATTATTTACATCAGATCTATCCAAATGAGCTTGAAATTAAAGAAACAAATGAAACACCAACTTCAAATTCGTACCTAGATCTTTTATTGTATATTGACGAAGTTGGACGTTTGAAATCTAAGCTATATGACAAGCGTGATGATTTCCCCATTGTGAACTTTCCCTTTCTTAGCAGCAATATACCTACCTCTCCAGCCTATGGAGTGTACATTTCACAGTTGATTCGTTACTGTCGAGCTTGTAGTTTGTACAGTGATTTTTTTAACAAAGCAAAAACACTGTCCCAAAAGCTGCTTAGTCAGGGATTTGTTCAACCTTTGTTAATTTCATCCCTCAAGAAATTCTATGGTCGTCACCATAGCATCATTGAAAGATATGACGTGTCAATATCCCAAATGAAAGTGGACATTTTCAGCTAGATTCACGTCTTCCCGGATTTGACTACCGACTTTGACATTTTCCTGGATTGAATCACCCACAGTGTGACGGGTGCTGTTAACAGAGCAGGACATGCTTACCCTTCCGGAGCACCTGATGTCACTCTCAGTTTCACTGGAGTTCACACTGTGAGTGCCTTTGTTCTGAATGTTGTGGTTTCTGGTTCTGTGCTTTGTGTCTGTCTGGCGTCATTGTTTTTGTGTCTAACGTCATTGTTTTCTGTGTTCTCGTTTTTGCCCTGTCTTTGGACTTCGATTTTTGTGAATTTCACCCCTTTGTTCCTTCGGTATTCTACTGCCGTTGTTTTTGACCTATTAATGTTTCAGGAATTTACAAGAGGAGGATATTTATATCATGATACAATATTTTATTGCCGATACTCATCCCTATAGGAGAGTACTGGCATCTGATTGAGTATCTTTTTTTTGTCGTCATGTTTTCTATGTATTGTCCCCTACAAATTGAAAGAGATGATGACTTCTCAAGACAAAGCTGAATAAAAGTAACTATGCTTTAATTACAATTTACATGTATAATACAACTTACCCCCCCCCCCCATAAAAAGTGAAACCCCCAAAATACATTCTTGAAGCAGGTTTAAATTGGTGTCACCAAATAAAATAATTTATATATATGACATATAAATGTACAAAAATGACATAATATTGAAAACTTTTTACTAACTTTTCGTGAAACTGACTATACCTTTGCAGACAACCATGCCTCCACTTCAATTTTTTAACTTAATTTAGGCATAAAACAGCAGCACCGAAAATTTTGAAATTAAACAGGGTGATGAATAATGTAGTTAAGTATTTATTTGTGACCAAATGGATTTAAGTTTGTACATGTAAGCATATCAAAATCAGTATTTTTTATCGAGACTTCGAACACAAAATATGGATAGCTGTTGGATTGTTTGCGTGTTTTATCATTTAGGCACGTAACATACATCAAGTATCAAGATATTAGACCTACAAAGATTTCACCAAATCCTTTGTGTTTAACCATACAATAACGTAGATTCCAAATGCATTTCGTGTTGCACGATCTTGGAACCGGAAGTGTTGCCAATTTATTCAAGCAGAGTTATTTCCCCTGTTTTCACCTAGTGACATCAGACCACAATTAATTCCCTTTACTCGTGGTATACGAATATAGTTCCAAGTAATAAAATATCTAATTTTTTTACGATTTTTTTTCTGTGACTTGTGTTGAAAATCTTAATATTTTTTCGTGTTAATATGATAGTAGAAGGGCTGAACTTTATTGTAAACACGGTATTTATTAGATTTTGTAGAAAGGAAGTTGTGATGAGGAAAAAGTTCAAAGGTTAAAAATTGTGTTCATTTTGAGATTTTGGTCACTGATCATACCCCATGGTTGTTTATGATGTTGCCACGGAAAAAAACAGCGATGGATTTTTCTGATTTTGGGATATGTTTCTCTTCTGACATCATATATTATGTGGTGCGAGTTTCATTTCAATAATGCCGGTGCGATTTTTTTAATATGTCTTTATTTTTACAAAGAAAGCACGGGAAAAATAATTGTGGTCTGAGGCCTAATAGAAGGGGGGATGAAAAACACACAAAATGACATTTGTCGCCTCACGTTGACAGTATGCGCATGAAAATTGACAGTTTGGTGCATTTTCACCAGAGCTACCTGACGATATCACCAAAAATGACGAATTCAAAACGATTTAAAATGAAAATGAAACTTTTTTAAATAAAATTTAAAAATTTTAATTGTATTTAAAATCTGCAAATAATAAGGTCACAAAAACGTTTTATGCGCAAAAAAAGACTAGTTTTGAAATGTACACACATTAAAAGAGATATTATAATTTATTTCATCCAGATAATCCAAGAAATGAGAAAGTTATAAGGGTAAACAGATACCCCTTAGTGCGTGTATGTGATCTAATGAAAAGGTAAAAAAATAGCACTGGGTGGGGTCATACAAAGTGCCGTAACTTCCATTCTACTGCAGTAAACGCCACAAAACTTTGCAAACTTTCATACTATACAATTCCCTACATTCATGCAAAATTATTTTAAATTTGTTAGAAAAAAGTGTACTTATTAGACATCAGACCACAATTAATTCCCTTTACTCGTGGTATACGAATATAGTTCCAAGTAATAAAATATCTAATTTTTTTACGATTTTTTTTCTGTGACTTGTGTTGAAAATCTTAATATTTTTTCGTGTTAATATGATAGTAGAAGGGCTGAACTTTATTGTAAACACGGTATTTATTAGATTTTGTAGAAAGGAAGTTGTGATGAGGAAAAAGTTCAAAGGTTAAAAATTGTGTTCATTTTGAGATTTTGGTCACTGATCATACCCCATGGTTGTTTATGATNTTTGTACATGTAAGCATATCAAAATCAGTATTTTTTATCGAGACTTCGAACACAAAATATGGATAACTGTTGGATTGTTGGCGTGTTTTATCATTTATGATTTAAGACATGGCACGTAACATACATCAAGTATCAAGATATTAGACCTACAAAGATTTCACCAAATCCTTTGTGTTTAACCATACAATAACGTAGATTCCAAATGCATTTCGTGTTGCACGATCTTGGAACCGGAAGTGTTGCCAATTTATTCAAGCAGAGTTATTTCCCCTGTTTTCACCTAGTGGTAATTGCAATAGTTACATTTATAAAACCTGTTTTATCACCTTCACAGTTTTCTATAGACCTTAATTACTCCAATTTTGGCATGCATGGGTGAAGTCAAATTGGGCTAAATTGGGGATTATCATGTTCTTACATATACGAAGTTTTGTAACCTTGTAACATCAGTCCTGTAACCAGTAAATATATATCTCACTCCACGAGTGGTAGGTTTTGCTATTTCTATTGTCATTTTATAAAATTGAGTTATTTCCCTTGAAAGTGTGGTTTCTTTTCATGCTAAATGTAAGCGTTACAAATATCTTAGGAATACTTACAACTATTAGATTGTTGTTAAGAGAATAAGATACGAAATGTTAAGTACAAATGGCAGTTAATGTCAAGTAGCATATTTATTTGCAATTATCAGACAGCTTATGACACTTGTTTAAGGGAAATTATATTTTTATATAGATATCGTTCCACAAATATTTTCTGTGACGAACTGTGAACACAACACAAACTAAACGATTAATATCTGATAAACTATGTGAACTAGCCACATATAAAATCAATGGCGGTTTTATACTATTATATAGTCTATTGTTGTTGCTTATTTATATGTTTTTATAATATGCATTTATAGAAATATTGTATTGATTGTTAACTTATAAATGCATTATTGTAATTACAAATTTATCTTCATACTGGATATTAAAAGTCAGAACCTCAGACCTTGTTATTTATTGATGGCCGAAAACCCATCTATTACACCCGGAGACGGTGGAGTAAAAGTCCGTGAGACTACAAATCTTGTTACAGATTGTTCGTTTTAGACTGACGGTTCGGTTCTCACTTACTTTTCACAAAATGACAACAATATTAAGCGTGATTAAACTTTTACATCTTATTATCAAAATTATTTCATTCATAGTGTTTTAACCAAATATCTTATGCCAATGCAGCTTCAAAAATAATGTTAATTTAAAAATAAAAAAAACTAATAACTAAATACCGAAGTTACTGTGAATTTAGTTTAGTTTGGTTATTTGTTCTTTATCAGTTTTTAATCATCTTTGACTTTATGGTCTTCCAAATGTTTAGATTTTATCTGCACTGAAGAGACATAAGTTGTCGAAATGCGCATATGCAGAATTTAAATTCACAGTAACTTCGGTATTTAGTTATTTAGTGATCCCAAACTTTTGAATCAGAGTATATATTTACGACGTCACAGTGAACGTTTATCTATTTTGAAGGTAACGTGTAACAGAGACGATAATATGAGGTGTTAAGAGCTGTGCACCACTGTTTCTGATATTTTTCCCAGCATTGCAACATCCTCCTCTCTAGCTACAAAGTGGAATCCGTATGATCTGTATCAATCAATCCCTTTCGTAACGCAGTTCCAAATGGTTGAAATGCGCATATACAGAAACTAAATTAAAAGTTACATCGGTACTTTGTTAATTGCACACTTTTTAATTACAAAAAATTGGTGTAATACTAGTTGTCGTCTGGTTATGTAAGATTTGAGTAAATGTAAATAAAAAGAAATAATACTATTGTGGTAGTTAGGAAAATATAAACTCTAACAGCCTTTAGCTTTTGAGAATACATATCTGATCCTTCCAACTCGACAAGTTTACTTATAACAATGAGTTTGTTTTGCATTTCAAATACTAAGCAGTTTACCACTGTTTAAAAGGGTACATATGTAGTTAAAATACCAAATAGATAGCATATTCTTTTAATCACCTACAGCTACCGATCAACAATTCACCACAAATTTTATACCTAAGTAGATGATAAAAGTAATTTTTATCTGTAAAAATGGAAAAGTCGCGATTTATTTCAAAACTTATATGCACGGATGTTTTGTTAACCAAATTTGAAACCATGAATTATAATTCTTTCAATAGCAAAAAACCATATAAATCACAAGGAATTGATTCATAAAATGAACAATAATATCAATACTTATATCAATTATAGGCAATAAGGTCCATTTAAAGGCGACTACTATTGAATATCAATTATATCATTAGACGTGGAATAAATTGTACCAACGCAACACAAGGAAACTTAATCAGGGAAACATTTAATAACTTTTGAAAATCCAAATAAATGTCTGTTTTCTTATTTTCTTTAGTTTAACTTTCTGTTTTAATACAGGGCTTATTTTTAGTTATAGTCGAACAATTATGCACGTATTACTCTTCATTAAGATTTCTTTTGTAGGAAACTTTTCCGTTTTGAATCAGCTTTTCATATAGTTATTTGCAGCTCATTGGAGTATTACTTTTGCTGACTGGACTACGACACTAGAAGTCTAGACGCTACTCTCTTCCTAAAAAAATTGGATAGAATCTTCAGTTCATGGTAGGATTAAAAGTAATTGCTGTAATCACTGAGTAATTAGATCAGTCATTTCTTTTGCACATATTCCTGTGTATGAATGTGTAATAATTTGTGTTTTGTAAAATATCTTGCATCTTGTATCATAACTTTTACTTAAGTTAACAGTAGCTGTATAACTATGTGAACAAGACAGCACCTTTGAATAATGTCTTAAATAAAATGTAACTTCACAGTTTTTGATTGATTACAGTAACAATATTACATATTCCGTTCATTAAAAATGTCAAAGTTACAGATTTTTTAAATTATTATGAAATCAAATCTGCGTCTTTCCTTATTAGACCCAAAAAGTTTTTAATCTTCATTCTGTCCACAAACGATTTATTGTAACGTTTGTTCTTTTTAATATTTTTCATGGCGGATCAATGTCAAACTTTGAGAAAATACCTGTTTCGCCAAACTAACTGGGTGTTTTATTTTTTTTACATATCTCAGGATAAGAGTATATTTCTCAACCTTGCGAAGTCTCCTAACTATATTCTGAAACAAAATTAAACTAATAAATCATTTAATATTGTGAATACTGAACAATCGTATGCCGTTCAAGCATATTTGTTTCAACGTTTTCTGAAATCTAAACTATATGAAAAACGTGATGATTTTGACTTTCCAATTGTGAATTTTCCCTTTCTCTGCAGCAATATACCTGCATCCCCAGCATATGGAGTATATATTTCACAATTAATTCGTTACTGTAGAGCGTGCAGTACATACAGTGACTTTGAGGAAAGAGCAAAAGCACTGCCACAAAAACTGCTGAGTCAGGGATATGTTCAGCCTTTGTTACTTTCGTTCCTTCAGAAATTCTATGGCCGTCACCACGACATCATAGATAGATATGAAATGTCAGTGTCACAAATAAAAACTGACATTTTCAGCTATATTCGCGTTTTCATGGATTTGACATTACCGGTTTTTGACTTTACCCTGGATTGACCCACTGACAGCGTGAAGGGTGCTGTGCACAGAGCAGGACATGCTTACCCTTCTGGAGCACCTGATGTCACTCTTGTTTATTGAGAGTTCACACTGTTAGTGNTTTAGTTTTTTGTGTTGTATATGTAATGTTCGTGTGTTTTGTGGGCATGTGGTGTCTGTGGTCTTCCGTCTTTTGGTGTTCTTGCTTTTGCCTTGTCTCTGGACTTTGATTTGTGTAATCTTGTGCTTTGTTCCTTCGGTATTCTTCTGCCGTTGTTTTTCTCTATTTATTGTGCAATGCTCCTCATAATAACGTCCAATGAAACTAAACTGAACAAAAAAAGTTTAGCAACACATTTTGAAAAAAAGCTTAAACGTGATAAATTCTTATCTCAGCTAAAACTTCCCGATATTTGCTTTAATTCAACTCGAGAAAATTCTTTTTTTTTCAGTTAGGGTGTAGGAGATATCCAATGCAAATAATGTTCCGAACATTTACATGGATTTTTTTTTTCTTTCTTTTTTTCCAAAAAGTGCAAGAACCATTTTATGATCTACATTACCAGTTCTGGAAATAAAAACACTTTGCTCGCTTTCGTTGTATCAAAACGACAGCTCTGCCAAATTATGTTCCGATACTTAACATGGACTTTTTNTTTTTTTTTTTTTTTTTTTTTTTTTTTTTTTTGCATAATTCCTTTTTTCAATCTTTTCCTTTTTGCGTCGAGTTTGAATAAGATTAACGCAATATTCAGAATTTATGGACAGACGTTATGGTCATGATTAGTCAAACTGATATCAAGCTCAGAAAAGTAAAATTAAATCTATGATTTGAAATTTGGTAACTTGAAAAATAGACGCCTTTTATTTACACCAATTGTTGCTAAGCTTTTTTGTCCAGTATAGTATATATAAAATCATTACCCTCGAATCAACTTGACGTTATAAATAAAATTATACCAAAGCTACTGCAAATTAGCTTCTGCATATGGACATTTCGACAAATTATGTCTCGTCAGTGCAGATCGAATCAATACATTTAAAAGACCAGTAATCAACACTTTGTAGAACCTGATAGAGAAAATTCTTATGAGGAGATAAAATCAGCTGTAGTATCTTTGCCCAGTATATAAATATCCGAACATTAAGATCTTTAATACAACTTTAATTAAAGTATAAGTAACCTCCATGTTTCGATCAACCAAGCCTATATTGAATTAAATGAATTTAAATTTATAGTTAAAAAAATCAGAGTACCATTTTTATTTGTTTACTGAGAGCTCCTATAAATACAGTTGAAAAGACAAATTAAATAAACAATGAGACGAAGTCTACAAATGTATAGTGTATCCAAGCGAAGGAACAGCGCTTTTATTGTTGTTCTTCATCTTGAAGTCTCCTTGAGGCATTCAACAATAAGCTCTGCTCATCAATATGGAGAAGTTAATAGGAAATACTTGCAATCACATGCCACAATCTACCAGGGAACTGCACTAAAACAATTAGAATACAAAAGACAAACGTAGACAACGATATGAACTCTGGATAGCTGGACTTGGTAAAAGCATCAGCAAAAGCCAGCGGAAGGGTTAAACCGGGTTTTGGGTATCCAAACCTCCCCTTTATCTGTCCGGTTTCCCTATAGTATAATAAACATACGAATTCTTGGAATATAGAGGTTTCGCTATCCTAACTACTATAGACAACTAAAATTCGTGTTCAACGTTCAGATACTTTACTTTGTTCTACTAGAACAACATTCATGACGTTACATTGCGCTATTATGCGGGAAACGGGAACGTAACATAACGTTACCAAAAGTTAAAGTCTATGTAATTCACGACACGAATAAAACCCAAAACAGGCAGACTACTAACTCCATGACCACAATCTTTAGAAGGAAAAGTAAGTTCAAGACGGCCCCCTAGCATCGGTTTGACCGGAATTCTTTGCTAAATGTCGAACAACGCTACATCCATGTCCTTTCTAATCATGGATGTAGGGTCGTCAACAAACATAGATTTAACTAGTAAAGTGCTTTTACAATCACTGTCATCCGTTAACAATGAAGGGATATGGAGTAAATGCAAATGAGACAAAATCTCTACAAAAACATGGTAAAACACAGCAGCAATGGAACAACGCTTTTATTGTTGTTCTTCATCTTGAAGTCACCATGAGGCCTTGTCCTACATGAGGCCATGTCCTACAAAAACACTAGTCTTAAGTCGAGTTTTGGTCCAACAGGGGGTGCTTTACGTTTATAGCAAAGGCAGTAAAAGACCAAAGGAACGAGGGATGTGATGATCACAAAAATCAAATTCCAAAGACATGGCAAAAACGGCAACATAGAAGAACAAAGACAAAACAAGGACGTGAGACAGCCACCAGGCATGGAAATACAAAGAAATTAAGGACTAAAGCACTCATGGTGTGAACTCCCATGAAACCGGGAGTGACATCAGGTGCTCCAGAAGGGTAAGCATGTCCTTCTCCGCTTAGCGACACCCGTCACACTATCAGTGAGTCAATCCAGGGTTGAGTCAAAACCGGTTATGTCAAATCCGTGAAAACTTGGAATCTAGCTGAAAATGTGCGTTTTCAGTTTGGACACAGACACGTTATATCTGTCAATGATATCATGATGAAGGCCATAGAATTTCTGAAGGGATAAAAGTAACAAGGGCTGAACAAATCCCTGAATTAGCAGCTTTTGGGACAGTGTTTTTGTTCTATTCAAAAAATCACTGTATAAACTACATGCTCGACAGTAACGTATCAATTGTGAAATGTACACACCATAGGCTGGAGAGGTAGGTATATTGCTATTCATAAAGGGAAAGTTCACAATTGGGAAGTAAAAACCATCATGTTTGTCATAAAACTTATTTATAGATATATAACAATAACTAAATCTCCGAAATAGTGTTCATTTTTATTTCCTCCAGATAACTATTTCTACAAGTTATGACTTTTCAGGGCAGATCAAGCAAAAAAAGATTGTGAAAGGGAAGACCATAATTTTATGCATCGAGAACAAATAACCTTTAGGATCTAAAGAATGAATAATATCATAGTTTAGAAACATGCCAATAAATTAAAAAGATATAATACTTACGAAACGAACTCCTGAAATTATAAGAATAAGATAAGGTTCTCCCGAAGAGTGAACATGGCCATCTTCATCTGTCAAGCTGAAGTCTAAAGCATTTTCCAGTGCATGACTCTCTACTTTGACGTTACACTCCGTCGCATTCTTGCAAAAATCAAACTGAATTCATCAAATACTCCGCTAACTTGAAAGATAAATTGATGGCGGTTTCGTAATGTTTTAGTTTTTATGTATAAAAAGAAGCTACTCATCAGGCACGCACATCTGTTCTCGGACCCTACATCGGTGTGTTTCAGCAGCTTTTTGTACATCGATTGTTGGTATCTATCTACCTGAAATCAAAATACCACTATCATTGCAAAACAATCACTGAAATCTTGAGGTGCCTGACATTTTATTGTCTCTTTATCTCATGATAATTTTCTTTTAAGATATCATCCTGTTATTCCAGATCATTTACAATGGATAATACTACAATTTCGCAACATTTATTTCGATATCTATGTAACAAAGTTGGAACAGAAGAGGTGGTTAAAGCCCGAAGAATATTCTTCAAAGTTAAAGATTTGTCCGTCAATCATAAATCCTTTGAGATTGAAATTATCAACACCGGAAGTAAAGCTGAAGGTCTAGATCTTCCTGGTAGTGACATGGACCTTATGTTTATGGATAAGACCAATGTTGTTCATACTGAATATTCGTCTTGTAAACATTCGAGAAAACAAAAATATAAGTTATATATGGATACCAAAAATACACAACCTGGATACGCGAAAATTATTGTAATGTTTCCTTCATGTGACCGGTCAAGTCAGTTCATTCATATTCATAACTTATATATAGAGCTATATCAAATCGAAGATGGATTGATATTACCTCATACTCTTCTAAAATTGTTTGTCATGGAAATTTTCGGTGGTTTAAGTCCACAACAGGCATGCTGTCCTTCAAAAATTTTAGAGTCTCATGGTCCATGCTCGTCATATAAAGATGGATCAATTGACTACGTGTTTTGTTTCAGACTTGATAACTGGCCAAGAGAAGCTTTAAGCTGGGCATTAAGGCCACGTGTACATGACTGGCCACCAACAGATCTCATTTCAGATATCCTTAATGAAGAGAAGGCAATTCTTTTGGTTCCGATTGGAAGTAAGTATGGTTCAGAAGGAGATAATCCACATGAATGGAGGATATCATTTTCTGTCGCTGAAGCCATGTTAGTTCATAGTTTCAATCATACTCAGATTCTCTGCTACTCATTGTTAAAAATTCTTCTTAAAGAGGTTATAGACAAAGAGGTAAAAAATTTATTATGTTCATATTTCATGAAAACATTGTTATTTTGGTTAATTGAAGAAACGGGAGCTTCCATGTGGACACCTGAAAATTTGCTTAAATGTTTTCAAGAGTGCATTAGAAAACTTTTATATCATTTACAAGTGGGATATTTCCCAAACTATTTTATTTTATATAATAACATGTTTGAAGGCAAAATTTATCAGCCGTCACAAACAAAATTACTAAAAATACTTCATTACATATATGATGTAGGTATACACTTCGTAATCATGACAGAAACATTAAAAGACTTTAGAGTTTTAACTACAACAAATCTTATCTGTAATAACAAAGTCATTAAATACTTTCCTGAGGATGAAGCAGTGTATCCATTATTACAGGCACCAACATGCAGTTTTACTTCTCTTGAAAGAAATTATTTCCTTCTTACAGCATTTAAATCAAATTTCATTAAAAGCTTGTTTTATTTAAATTTTGTTCAAGGATGTCTTTGGAAAGGTTGTGACACATCTTATGATTTAACTGCAACAAACAAACGTTGCTATCATCAATACAATATTTTACTGCCATTCCTTTTAATAGGCACAAACGTAAATCTGAATGGATGGCTACCATTGGCTGCATTCTTTTACCAACATAAACAATTTTACAATACTTTAAAAATTATTCAGTTTGTTTCTTCTGAGGTTGCATTCAAATCAAACATAATAATACCATCAGCAGTACAACCAGAAAATTTCACACTTAGTAAAGTCGGATCATTTTTAAGGAGGTATAAATTATTATGCGTAAGACCAATATTTCTGATGTGCAAAGCTTGCACCGTGTTTGATAAATGCTTTTTAAATATTTGGCATTTGATGAAAAGACAAATGTGTAAAGGTTGATCAAGGTAACCAAACTTATTACGGTTTTCTTTTTGATGAGGCATTATGTAAAATAGGAGATTTTGTACGTTTTATGTGCTTTCATCATTTACAGGATCTAACAGGAAGGCAAAGAGCACTGTGTCATTTACAAGAGGAATTTGATAACATTCATATTACAAAAGATACATCATTCTACGTGTCAATTTCTTTCTTATGTCTTTTTCAAGCTTATGAGATTTCAAATACAAAAATTCCTGAGCGAAACTTTGTAAAATTGAACGATTGTGTCAAATTAATGTCTGCCCATCCTTTATCGAGAGATATTGTTCCACATGTTTTTTAGAACAATTACACCTTACTCAGAGAAGAATTAAAGGTAGCACGGTAGTATTTATTTCCTGGCCCTATAGGTTGCTCAATTGTGTACACTACTCAACTGAATATTAAAGCCTATGATTAGGTATAGATGTATGGTATACCAGAAAGCAAAATGTTTTCAAGCTTGTATTATGCTTAAATATAAGCAAAGGGCATCAATAAGTATAATAGTAAATTTTTCATGGTTCTTTTGATATTAAGTCTTTCACTGCGGCAAAGGGTAAAAATGAGAGGCCACTTCCTTCAGCTGGAGCTAGCTCAAAAACAAGACGGGCATAGGGATGTTTTGCATTTATTTTTTAAATCTTGTATGAAAGTCCTGTAGGTAACTGCAGTCTCTGAACCCTGATCAAATTCAGAATGTAGCGAAATATTGCAAAATCTTACTATTGTCGCCAATGGGAAAAAAATACTACCGTGCTACCTTTAACCTGGTAATTCACGATTGGTACTCACCAGAGACTTAACAGTTTCAACAGCTGCATATTTAAAACAAAATCTGACATTATGTATATGCCCACTTTAATACCTGTGAAAGATACTGAATTGAAAAGCATTAATTACTGCGGATAACCTCTAGCTTTACCAATAATTGAATTGAAACTCTACAAACTAGTTTCCAAACCCTGAAGGTAAACTGATTCATACTGAACACATCTTAAAAAACAGCTCACCATCTAAGCTGGCCAGTTTTATTACCTACAAAAATTCGATCAAACTGATTGAATAACTTCAAAGTGATTAGTTGATTGATACAGAAAGAAAACTTGACAATACAAATATGTGATACCTGGGGGTGGTATCAAACTTTTTTTTGCCTTTATTTCTTATTCTGAATAGATATTTTATTCTAATTACATGTTTATACAAAAAATAGTTTTTACAGTAAAGTGGTGTAATATCATTATGTTTTATCTGAAAAAAAGACGGAAATCTGTTTAAAATTAGACTGCAAATTTCCTGGTTGGGTATTAATTTACTGTAAATAAGTCTTCCCAAAAATTGCTCCCTAAATCTTCATATTTTTAGGATGGCACTATGTTTTTTTCTAATTTTGCAAATTATAAAAGGAATACAGTCAGGTTCTATAAAATTAAGACCAGTAAAATCTATTTCTTGCAAATGATTTCTAACCCATAGAAAAAAAACTCTGATACTATCCCTAACTCTTCTCTTCATTTTAATTCCTTTGGAGTAGTTGATTTCTCGTAGCAAATGAAACTCCTAAAGTGTGAAGACAAATTCTACTCACAATGACCTATAAACAAGATACTTTACATACATAATTACCTTGGGCTACTCCAATTGATCTAGGGGTAAAGTCAGAGGTTATGCGCAGTAAAACTACGTACATAAAATTGAAAATAAAAAGATTTAACGTTTTGTGTGTCATTGTGTTGATCTAACATGTTGCCCCATATCCCCTCATTTTGTCAGCTTTGTCACATATTTCGGTTGATGAATTTCCAAATGTTTTGATTTGATCTGCACTGAGGAGTCATAAGTTGTCGAAATGCACATATGCAGAAACTAAATTTACAGTAACTTCTTTTAATTTAATATATACAGATTATTATATGACATTTTTCATATCATATCTCATATTAGCCCGAGGGTCGAAGGCCAGAGGACTAATATGGGTCGAGGGATGATATGGTATATGATATGAAAAATGTCATATCATAAACTATTTATTATATACTTCAACAATTGACCAGTTTTGTTCTCCTTTATTGAAAATTATACATCTGTAAAATGTGCATCATCTGGTCAATGTCGTTTTCAACGGAATTTGTTTCGAAGGTAGCCTGTTGGACATCCTATCTAAATTTACAGTAACTTCGGTATTTTGTATTTCTTTTGTTAAACAAATTCAATACAGACCACTAGCTAAATGAAGCAATAAAATGTTCCCTTATGAATATAGCTAGGAAAAAAGATTTTGCCACTTTATTTGTTTCTCTCGTGTGTGATTTGCATTTCAACACCCTCTCTTGTTTGGTGTTTCTCATTCAATAGACAGGGTATTTCAAACGGAAAAGACAGTTAATGGAATTGTATCTCCTGCCATTAAATATACTGAAAGTTGTAAGTAAATTGCTTAGCAATATTTTTACACAGGATCATGCAATTGAGAATATGGCTTCGTCATAGACTATACGTATGTCTTATAAACACTTACATTTATTGTCAAAGCTAATAATTGGTAAAAGGTCCTGGAATAGCCGACAATTGATTCAGGGTGAACTTCTTGCTTAATCTTTGATAACACTGGTATTTTTCTTCAAAAAACGACACAAGTTTTTTTTAATAACAATACGGGTCATTAACTGGAACAACTACATAATAGTAAGAAACTTGTGACGGGTGTACACTAAAAATCCACAAAAATATTGCCAGTAAATAAATAAATTGATTTATAAGTTGGTAAAATTATACTTAAATATGTCAATCTTTGTTTATTTCATGAATTGGAAAATCGTCAGTTGCCGTTTTGAAAAATTCCATATTTTACCCCCGTTAAACGTATTTCACATTACACGCCCGTGTAATACGGATTTCATATTACATCCCCTGAAGATATAGGCCATTGGCTGAAATCAATTTCCGTGCACCCCTCCCCACCCCACTTCCAATCTAAACAGATTTTTTTTTCAGTCATCCTGTGTCCCGTCTTCAAAATAAAACATGTTATGGCGGATTTCCTGGCTCAATAACGTATTATATTTGCAATTCTTCAATGAACATACCAATATTCCTTAAGTAACACCTATAACAACTCCTTCAAAACTCCTATCTTTTCTTCGTCAATCAACCAATCTAGGTTCTATAGAATTCTTTTGTATACCAATTTGTCATTACTGGAGTATCAAGGTAAACCCCTTCAGGCAGTACAAATTGGTATACAATAGAATTTCTATAGAATCTTGATTGGTTGATTGGCAAATAAAAGACAGGAGTTTAGNAGGACTTGTTATATGTGTTACTTTAGGAATATTGGTATGTTCATTGAAGAATTGCAAATATAATACATTAAAGAGCCAGGAAACCCGCCATAACATGAACATAACCTGCACGCAACGACAGAATTGGGCCACTTTTATAGAACACCACTTAAAATTTTGATATTTTCGTTTTCACTTTAATTTCAACTTCTTAGTTTCTTAATTTTCTACAGATAGATGAAATATAAAAAACGTTGGTATCAAATGAAAGCTGAATTAAATAAATAAAAATAAATAAATAAATAATCTTTATTTCAAGAGGATAACCCCATTAGCCGAAACTAATATTCTTAGGGGTCCTCAAATACAAGCATAAATCATAAAATTACATATAACATATACAAACAGTTTGCCATATAAGGTGTATAAAACAATTCAATTGCATTTGATTAAGATTCAGATATACTTATTCTAGTATTTTGCAATTTATTACCATTTAAAAAGTAGGTATAACATTTTTCTTTAAACTGTTTAATTTTCTTACGAATCCTTACGAATCTTTAAAATTCACAAGATTCGTAAACTAACACGAATGCCTGCGTTACGAGTTAATTGCGATTTCTTTACGATGAGTTGCGAGTATGAACGACCACTTAACGATTTACTAAGAATGAACGCGATGTAGTTACGATAAAAATCAACGAATCGTTACGAATAAGCGCGAGCGACATACGAATGGATACGAGTTATCTAAGAATTCTTGCGAGCACAAAACGAATTATTGCGATTTGATCCTAGTTTTTACGGATAATTAACGAATTATTTACGATAACTTAACGAGTTTTTACGAATATCTGAGATTTAGTTACGAGTTTTTCACAACCGGNTAAAGTTAACATGCTGTTACTTTTGGAACGTAAACTATAAGAAGTGTTATCAACAAAATGAAAATCTTGCAAATACGACGGCACCATATTATTTAATGACTTATATACAAGAATTCATAATCTTTACAATGAATATAAGTTTGGTCATTTAACGCCTTTCCTGTGGTCTCGGGATACAAAAAATATACCCCTCCCCCTGCAAAAAAATGATGAAATGAAGAATTTTTGGCTATTAATTCCTTTCAGATATACACCTTTGGCAGTTTGCGGTACCCTTTGTACCTAACTTATCATTAATTTCAAAAGATTTTATTTTTTTTCGTCAATTTTTTTGAAAAATGGGAATTTTCGGGATTTCAATATTTTCAATATTTCGACTTTTCTTTCTTTTTTTAAACAATTCAAAACATGTTTATTGCACTAAAACTGACAACAATGACTTTGATGGTTACAGCTTTCACCAACAAAGTACCCTGCTATGTTAGTATCTATATGATCAGGGTATCACATAGATAACATTGTATTTAATAAATTATTAGTTTTACAATACATAACAATTACATTTAAATAATTATGTATTTAAGTACATTGCAAAAAGTCACTGAATTATATAATATAGTAAAATATTTAATGTAAAGCGTATTTTTTGCTAAATTAAAAGTTTTAGAATTTATAATCATACTTGTTTGGCCAAGTTTGCTATCGTAAAAGTAAATGTAATCTTTAAATTCTTTTTAAAGACTTGGACTTACTGTTAGGTATGAGCAAGGCTCACTGTTGGAGGCCTCATGGTGACTTCAAGATGAAGAACAACAATAAAAGCGTTGTTCCTTTGCTTGTTTTTACCATGTATTTGTAGAGACTTTATCTCATGTGCACTTGCTCCATATCCTTTCATTCACCACTATAGACATGTACAGGTTTTCTTCGCTGTTCCGACATAAAAAAAGAATGCTATAATGGTTAAAATCATATTAAAATCCCAATATGTGTGATCATATATTTTGTAACCTATCACTAAGTCTTTCAGAGTTACTTTTTGTCTGAAATGAATAAGTTTAAAATTATTCATAATGTTCGTCCAAAATTCGGTTAAAGAGGTACAATCTAAAAAAAGGTGTTGATAATTGTCTACATTATGACAAAGTTTACAAGAGGAATTTACACTAATTTTCCATTTGTATAGGTTTTCTTGATTTACAAGAATATTAGATAATAACTTCAATCTAAATATTTTTAACTTATTTGACTGAATTTCGTTGAATATGAAATCCAATGTATTTCTCCAATTAAGATTGTCAATGGTTAATCTTGTACGCCAAATATTAATCCCTAAGTTAGGAGAAAATTTTATACTTTTATGTTTCTTGTAAACATCTGTATTACATACATCCGTTATTTCTTTTGTTTTATTTTGAACCTCGACTTTTTGTTTATTTAAATCTATAGTCAATTTTGTATTTTTTTATTCATCTGATTTCAGACAACTAATCCAACTTTCAGGGATCGCCTTTCTTACAATACTGAATTCAGAAACCCAATTTCTTTTTATTTTTTATTTATTATGCCCCCTTCACATACACGAATTTTTCTTACGAATCCTTACGAATCTTTAAAATTCACAAGATTCGTAAACTAACACGAATGCCTGCGTTACGAGTTAATTGCGATTACTTTACGATGAGTTGCGAGTATGAACGACCACTTAACGATTTACTAAGAATGAACGCGATGTAGTTACGATAAAAATCAACGAATCGTTACGAATAAGCGCGAGCGACATACGAATGGATACGAGTTATCTAAGAATTCTTGCGAGCACAAAACGAATTATTGCGATTTGATCCTAGTTTTTACGGATAATTAACGAATTATTTACGATAACTTAACGAGTTTTTACGAATATCTGAGATTTAGTTACGAGTTTTTCACAACCGGCAGAATTTTTTCTTTTTGGATAGCATTTACTTATATAAATTTCAGACTATATAACCACTTATGGTCTTAAAATGCACATGAAAGGAGACGAGTAACATCCTACCACAAAATAGTCCAGTTATTTTGAACAAAACATTCCTCGACTTTTTCTTCCACAGCCACAGAGGAAAAAGGAGAAAATTTACATCATCATTAATTTTCCAGCATATTTTTAGAAGGGGCACACAACTCAAATTGAATTGCCGACACATTCGTAAAATATTCGCATTTATTTGGAAAGCACTCTCAAGGTATTCGCATAAATTCGTAAAGTAACCGCATATATTCTCAAAATGATCGCATGAATGTGTCTTTATCCGTAAATCAATCGCAAAACGACCATAAACAACTCGCGATTATTCGTAAATAAATATTTTAGGAATCATATTGTCCACGATTTATTGCGAATGCTTTAGGATTAATTGCGATCGGTTACCGATGAGTTACGAATTGCTAAGACTAGTTTGCGAGCTTTTTACGGATGAAATAATCAATAAAGATTCGTGGACATTCGTGTAAAAATTTTTGACATGTCAAAAAATTTCCATGTCCTTACACGAATCGAATCGAATATCTGCGAATGTCTACGAGTCATTTACGAATATCGGCGAGATAGATACGAATGCATGCGAACGATTACGAATCGATCATTCGTAACGATTCGTAAGAGACATTCGTGTATGTGAAGGGGGTATTAAGTATTACATTTTGTGAAATTTCCCCGTTTTCGTTAATGATATCATTAACATAAATTATATGTTGCTTTGAATCCAGTTCAGTAACTTTATATTTTTATTTCCCCCAAATAATTTATTTTCTTATATCACTATAATTAGTTTTTGTTTGATGTGTATCTATTGTTTCAAACCAGCTTTTTATTCTTTCCTGGTTGAATTCTGGTATTTCTTTTATTTGACCAATGTTTTTTAAGTCTTTAATATTCATGTTCATTTTGAAAATTAAATGTCCGTCCCCAAATTTATTAAAATGAAATGTCGGTATAAGTGACCAATTTTTGTCAGTTGATTCTATCAACCTTTAAACCCCCTTTACCCTTAATGTTTTGTAATAGCTATCAACAACTATCATATTTATTTCGACTTTTCAATGTAAGGATCGTAAACATCTGAATATATATCTTTTAATTGCCTATGCAATAATGCTTTATGATGGGTAAGAGTCCAAAATATTCTGGTAAAATCGTCTGATAATTTACAAATATCGAAATAAGCACCCCTACCTCCTAAACAGTAAGGAAAAAATCTAAACATCCATACTTCCGATGCTAAAATATAAAGTTTTAGTTAATTTTAGGTTTCGATTTCACTATATCTGACATAAAGAAGACCTATTTAGTAGAATTTGACTGTTAAAGTGAGCTTTATTTAGCCTTTCTATTTCATCAAAAATGTGTACGAAAGGGGAATTTTTAGTTTTCAAGAATTTCCACTTATTTGTTGTTGAGATGTAGATTTCTTATAGGGTTTATATATAACCTTAAAATATGGATGCCATATTGTTTTCAAATGCCTGACCTTTAATTGGAATGCGTATTTAAACATTTGACACAAACTGCGGACTTAATAACTAAATACCGAAGTTACTGTGAATTTTTTTTCTGCATATGCGCATTTCGACAACTTATGTCTCTTCAGCGCAGATAAAATCTAAACGTTTGGAAGACCATAATCTCAAAGATGTTCAAAAATTGATAGAGAACAAAATAACCAAAATGATCTAGATGTAAAGCAAAAATCAGCTGAGGACAGAGCTTTGCATGAGAAAGATACTCCTTAGTTTTCAACAAAATTTACAAAAAATAGATATTGTAAGGTTCCAAATAGAATCGGCTTTCGGGTCAGCACCGAAGTACTGACTACTGGGCTGGTGACTACCCTCGAGGACTAACAGTCAACCAGCAGTGGCATCGACCCAGTGGTAACAAATAACTAAATACCGAAGTTGCTGTGAATTTAATTTCTGCATATGCGCATTTCCACAGCTTATGTCTCTTCAATGCAGTTATAATCTAAACTTTTGAAAGACCATGAACTCAAAGGTGTTCAAAAACTGATAGAGAACAAATAACCAATATGATCCAGATGTAAAGCAAAAATCAGCTAAGGACATAGCTTTGCATGAGGGAGATACTCCTTAGTTTTCAATAAAATTTACAAAAAATTAGATATTGCAATTTTACAAATAGGGTCGGCTTAATAAATGCAAAATTTTAACCCCTTCCTGTAGGCCATGAGCTTAAATTATTTCCGTGTAACAACCAACACTCCCGCGCCCCGCCAACACACACTCGTGATCCAGACAGATTTTTTCAGTCCTTCTGTATCCGCTTTCAAAAAAAAAGAATATGTTAATCACACATAGACAGTATAGAGCCACTTTCATAGTACATCACGCAAAATTCTTGTATTTTCATTTTGACGCAAATTTTATCTTATAAGCTCCATAATTTCTGTAGATAAGTTAGATATACTGAAATTTGGTACCATATTGAAGCTAATTAAATATCCTTTAAAATGAATATTTTACGAAACGATATGGCGTAAATGAACATGAGACCATAACACATATGTCAACTCCAACTGCAATAATTTTGATGAGCTGTATGAACACAAGTTTGACCACTTTACGCCATTTTTATGATCTTGCAATACGAAAAACGTACCCCTCCTCCTGCAAAAAATGCGAAAATGACCTTTTTTAACTGTCAAGTCCTTTCGGATAAATAAATCTCATCATTTGATCTAGTTCTTTTGCCTAATTTATCAGTTGTGATACAATGTTGGAAAGTAAGACCATCAAAATCAATAAAATTTGATTTTGTTATAACATTTGGAAATTGAAAATTTCGGAATTTTAAATATTTTCACAATATTTACTTTCTGGCCTTTGGATCGTTCAAATTTGAATATAAATCTAATAAATGCCAGTGTAATAATGATATATGATATGTAAAAGGTTTAGTTTCAGATTTATTGCGAGTTCACTTATGCTTAACTTAGCACCCCCCCCCCCTTTACAATTAAGGGAAAATTCATTTTATTCAGTCTGAAACCTTTAACATTGTATAAAGGTCCAATGACATCATTTTCAAATACCAAAATACATGTACATAGAGACTCCAATGTATCGCAAATAAGATCATGCATGAAGGTTTTTTTTCTAACTCTACCTAGCAACCGTTGCTAGAATTTGTTCTAACAAAGTCAAATATTTTCATCAATAATGTTTCAAAAGTAATAGTTTCCAATCTTGGAAATTTCCTGAAAATCTCAAAGACCACTTATTTTTTGAAATTCTATCTAGCAACCATACTTTAAGAATTTGTTTCAATTAGGATAAACATTTTTATCAATTGGATATTCCAATTTTGGCAAATTTCCTGAAAGTCTAAAAGACCACTAAGTTTTTTTAATTCCGCCTAGCAACAACACTATTAGAATGTGTTTCTAAAAGCACAAACATTTTCAATAATTGGATTGCAAAAATATTTGATTCCAGTTTTAGTGAACTTCCTGAAAGTATCAACGACCACTTTTTTGGAATTTGACCTAGCAACCATATTTTGAGAATTTGTTTTGATCAGGACAAACATTTTCATCAGTTGAATTTCAACAGTATTTAATTCCAGTTTTGAAAGTGTGAATTATTTTTTGGGTTTCACATGGCAACCATACTTTCAGAATTCATTTGATAAGAACAAACATATCACCAACTGGATTTCCATATTTGATTCCAAGTTTGGAAAATTTCCTTAAAATCTCAAAGACCACTTACTCTTAGGAATTCCACTCAACCACCATATTCTTGAATTCTTTTTAGTGACTTTTGATAATTTGATAGCAAAAATGTAAAGTCTCCTTCTTCTCTGCAGTGATTTTAAGCCGAGTTCTTTCAGTTAGTTTGTGGCTGTATCCGCTTTCTCTTGATTGAGGGTATAAGCCCCATTTTTGGATTCTGGACTTTGGCCTTATTCGGGGCGTACTTTGGACTCCACGGTCTCAAAAGTCAAAACATTTTGTACTTGTACTTCGAATTTCAAACATTGAAAAAATAAAAGATGGACTCCGGACTTAATCTCTAATTTTTGGGGGTACTCTGGACTCAATGGGGTAGAGGGTTATACCCCTTTGATTTGTAGCCATTTTTATGAATATTTTTTTTTTCAGCGTATATGTTAAATTCTCCGGCTTCAACCTAAAATAATGGATTAGGCTAGACGGCATAACTATCCAATCAATTTCCAAAGTGGTTAAAAGCATAAAAAGGACATTTATATATATACAGATATAGAGATAGACTATTCTCTCTGGTAAATAAAGCATTTAATGGGGAAAGTAATCAGCATCGCATCAACATTATTAATTATTGAAAGTGTATACATCATACAAATATTAATGTCAGTAATATCTATAACTTGTCATGCCATAATATCTTATTGAGTGTATTTCTGAACCAGGGCATAGAAATATATACATATATAAACATATCCACTATGATCTCATAAAACTGAATAGAAACTTTATATGTGCAATTCAATGCAATTCGGAACCAAGATAAAAAAAAATTAATTGCCACGGTATCTTAAAATGGAATTATCTAACGAATGCAATACCTTGTTACACGTAGTTCCTGAACTATGGATCATATGGACAAATACCGTTTTGACTGGCATATTACTTTTTATCAACACTTTTCTAGCATGTTTATTTTTACAGCGGAAATTTAGATCCCCAGTCACTATTTTATTAGCTGTGCTGGCTATCACGGATTGTTTGACCGCTATTTGTGCAACGTTTCCAAATACATTGGCTTATTACCTTTATTTTGATGATCTTACACAAATCCCCGACATGTTTTGGAAAGGATGGGGTTGGAAAAGGAAATTTCCTCTTTGTTTAATTGTGTATGTAATTGAAGATTTAACTCACGTATTTCACATGACTTCGATTTTGATAACTACGTGCTTATGCATACAGAAAACCATAGTAATGATGTTCCCTCTTTGGAGTAGGCGGTATATCAGAAGAAATTCTTCATTAGCTGTAGTGATAATAATCTTTCTTTGTGCAATCTCTTTTTATATACCGAGCACAACTAATGGACTTGGTGCAATGGACCGTGGGGAAAATAGTTCTTGCTGTTACAAGAAGACTCATTTGCACACACGGAACAATGTTAAAGTGTATGACATACAGGAGGAATTCGCATGGGGAAGCACGCATATCCCGTATAATACCACGTCCGCTATTGCTCCAACTCGGCGTAGAGTTGCTAATTCTGGGCTTGGACTTTTTATGCGGATCGGATAATCTTATACATTTGAGGGACAGTGAATATTTATTCACCCAAGAAGATCATATTCCCCGAGGGCGGGGGGATATGCCCATTTGAAAGAATAAATCTTTACATATTCCTTATTAGAATAGTCATTTTTTTTAATTATACCGAAAGATAACAGTGGCCGAAAAATCGCACAGACCAGAGGCCTTACCTAATTTAAAATTTCAAGAATGTCTTGTAATTTGAAAGACATCCATAGAAAATCTACTTTTCGTGTCGAAGCATGGGATTGTGACATGTCGACACTGAACAACAAGAGGCTTTCAGGAGCCTTTATTGCTCACCTGGACCATGGCTGAAATAGAAAGATGAATGGCATTTAAGATAGGTGCCTTTCCAATAAAGTCCAGAGTTTGAAATATTTTCCCTTCTGAGGCCACCTTGAATTGGATGCAGACATGCTAGTTGCAAATTTTGAAGGGGCCATCCAAGAATTTTTTTGATGAAGTTTGGTTCAAATTGGATTAGTGGTTTCAGAGACCCAATTCTTTTAATGGAATTCAATATAAATTGTTCCCGTTGGAAGACATCTTGAATGGCATACTGATCTGAAAGATACCTTTTTTGAAGGGCCATCTAAGATCAAGGATCATTGTGACCAAGTTTAGTTCTAACTGGACTAGTGGTTTTAGAGAAGATCTTTGTATGTCTTTTCCATAGGGTCCAATTGTTAAAACTATGTTTCCCGCTGGTGGCCATCTTGGACGATGTACTGACGTACCGGATACCTTTTTTGGAAGGGACAATCTAAGGACCATTGTGATTAAGTTTGGTTTTAATTTGACTTGTAGTTTCTGTGAAGATCTTTGTCTTTTCCATAGGGTCCAATGTTGAAACTATGTTCCTCTTTGGTGGCCATCTTGGATGACCTGCCGGACACCATTTTTGGAATTGATCATCTAAGGACCATTGTGACTAAGTTTGTTTATAATGGGAAAGGTAGTTTCTCAGAAGATCTTTGAATGTCTTTTCTTAAAGGTGTTATGTTAAAATTATGTTCCCCGCTGGCTGCCATCTTGGACGAGGTACGACTGTTGGATACCGTTTTGGAAGGGACCATCCAAGAACTATTTTGACTAAGTTTGGTTGTAATTGGACTGGTAGATTCTGAGAACTTTGAAGGTCTTTTCAGATAGTCCAATGTTTAAACTATGTTCCCCACTGGCGGCAATTTTGGACAAGGTACGGGCCTGCCAGATACTTTTTTGGAAGGGACATCTAAGGACCATTGTGACTTAGTTTGGTTCTCATTGGACTGGTAGTTCCCGAGAAGATCTTATGTTTTTTCCATAGTTTCTAATGTTAAAACTATGTTCCCTGCTGACGGCCATCTTAGATGCGGTTAGACCTGCCAGATACAATGTTTAATGGGGACAACCCAAGGACTATTAATTGTGACCAAGTTTGGTTCCAGTTAGAACAATGGTTTCAGAGGAGAAGACCTTTGAATGAAAAGTTTAGGAAGGAAGGATGAACGACGGAGCCAAATGATTGCAAAAGCTTACCCTAGCATAGCCAGGTGAGCTAAAATGATTATTGAACAAACAAGCATTATCATAACCCCTCGAAACCAATTCTCCATTTTCGTTCTTCTGTTGAGTATCCAGGACATTTTGTCAGTTTTTTACAAGTGACCAAAAAGATTTAGAATTTGCATTTAAAAGGTCATCTAACAAAATTGTTAGCATTTAAATTGTTCATCGATATCTTTTTTTTGTCGTATTGTTTATATGATTTCTTTGACCTTTATTCCAATTAACGAAATCTTTCCCGTTTTCTTATTTCGCATCCCCTAAGCAAAGAAGGGGCATGGAGTAAATGCACAGGACACAAAGCCTCTACAAATACATGTTAAACAAAGCAATGAAACAGCGCTTTTATTGTTTTTCTACATCTTGAAGTCACCATGGGGCCTTCAACAATGAGCTTTGCTAATACCTCAAAAAGGGTTCACACCCAGCCCCTAGCACCGGATTGAGCGGAATTCATTGCTAATTGTCAAGCAACGCATGTCTTAATTAAGCAATATCTTACCAGTGGGACGAATTGTTACTTCCTTTTCGAGAACACATGTTTTAACAATTTTCAAATATTTTTTGGAAAGTTTTTTTTTGCATTAGTATCCATATTATTAATTCCATTGTATACAAGTTAAAGGCGTCTAGATCACCATGCATATTGAATTCAAAAGAACCAGTAGGTATAAATGGAAAGCCAAAAGTAGCCAAGGACACAGCTCTGCATGAAAGAGATGCTCTTCAGTCATACCTGCCATTTTTTGAAAATCTCCATGGGAGTTTTTATGCGCGACCTTCTTTTTCAGGCGTGTGAGATTTCGCGGCGTTTTGCGCGAAGATTTTTTTTTTTTGGTCTAATACTTGATCTTTTTATCAAATACAAACATCTAGGGGTTATAGAAGACTTTAGTTTTTATTGAGGGAGGCAAGACATTCCTCTTTTATTGTGTTTTGGGCATTTCTGCTGGTCTTGAATATTTTTGGTCAAATAAACAGTGGTGAACTGTTTTTGGACTATTTGGTGTTATATGTTCTGTTAAATTTTAATTGTAAAAGGGAAACAACTAGAGACACTCAAGAGCCTATACAGCTCACCTGGTCCATGACTGGCAAAAACTGCAGCCCAAATTACCTCCATGTTAAAATGTCTCATTTTTTTCTAGAAGTTTCAAAGGAGATCTTTGAACATGTTTTCCCATAAGGTCCAATGTTAAACTATGTTCCTCGCTGGCGGCGATCTTGGATAAGGTGCAGACTTGGCAGACATATTTTTTTAAAGAAGACCACTAAAGGCTTATTGTGACCAAGTTTGATTGCAACTGAACAAGTAGTTTCAGAGAAGAAGGTCCTTAAATGTGTTTTCACCATAGGGTCCAATGTTAAGCTATGTCCCCCACTGGCAACCATCTTGGAATAGATGTGGACTTACCAGACACATTCTCCAATGGCGACCAACTATGGACAGTTGTCACGAAGTATGGTTCTAATTGGGCAAGTAAATTCAGTGGTTTCAATGGTAATTAGCTCCACTATCCATTACAACCCATTTCAGACCACCCTTCAAAAAAACTTTGGGCAGGAGTTCCCCTTATAATCCTGGTAATACATATTGCTGAAATCAAAACATTCCAAGCCCCCCTTTAAAAAAAATGGCAGGGGTTCCCCTTTTATTCTAGTTCATACATATTTCTATTAAAATTTTGAAGAAAAATATATAGTGGAAAACATTTTTGCAAAGATTCAGTGTTCTGGTTTGGTTTCTATGGCAATTGAAAACTCCACTATCTATTACAACCCATTTCAGACCACCATTCAAAAACATTTGGGCAGGGGTTCCCCTTACCATCTAGGCAATTCATATTGCTAAAATCAATAATTAATCTTTGAGTTTTAGGAAATTAACAAAAAATCAGAATACACATATGCAATTTTTTTCATCTAAGATTTTATTTTAACTGGACATTGCCGAAGACTTTTAGAAATATTGAATACTTCTTCAATTAAATTTATTGCCTTCCTTTTTTTTATTTTGACTTATCATTATATCTTATTTCCAAGTTAATGGCACCCGAAAAATGGTGTTGGTGTAATATAATTAGAACTATTAAAAGCTTTGAACATGTTCTACTGATATAAAGAGTACTTTTATATGAACAATAAATCTTTTTTACCTATTTTTGTTATCAACTAATACCAAACATGTGACTTTAGGCTTTATTTCCTGATTTTAATGAAATGTTTTGTTCTATTTTTAGTAATTGTGACCTTGACCTTTGTCGCACAAACCGCAAAATCATTAGAGTTCCTCCTCTGATCATAAGTCATGTCTATGCCAAGTTTCATTTAGATGTGTAATATGGTTCTGGAGAAACGGTGTCGAAACGGATAAAATGTCAAATTTTTTGTTCTATTTTTAGCAGATTGTGACCTTGACCTTTGTTGCACAAACCTCGAAATCAATAGCATTCCGTGTCTAATCATAAGTCATGTCTATGCAAAGTTTCATTTAGATATGATAAGTGCTTCTCAAGATATTATGCGGAAACCAACAGTTGACGCCCAGACACATGGACACCCAGACGCCATTAATCAATTTATAAGTTCCACTTTGTCGCAACTTGGCCAAAAATGTAGTCCTTGACATACTGAACATTTTTGCAATTGAATCTTAACCTCTTTTTCAAATTGTTTTTTGAAAAACAAGGCAAAATGAATTAAATTACGAAAATTTGACCAATAAAGGGCAATATCTCCTATATCTGTGTTCAGATGTTCTTCAAAATTTCCAGGTGGGTAGAGCTTGATATGCTGAATATTTTTGCAATTTAAAGTTGACATCTATCTGTTATAGCATGGTTATAGTTTATTTGATAAAAAATAAAAAATATTAAATTTTTGAAAAATTTTCCGAAAAAGGGCAATAACTCCAAAAGGGTATTCAGATTTTATTCAAAATCGCTAGGCAGGTAGATCTTGTAATGCTGATCACTTTTATCTCGTCAGATTTTTTGATATCTGTAACGGTTTTTGAGTTATTTGCAAAAACAGCAATTTACCCCTATGTGCTATTTTTAGTAACAGTAGCCATGTTGTTTGGTTCTCGGACTCATCGGATACAACCTTAAAACAGGATACCCTGGTGATGATTCAAGCCAAGTTTGGTTAAAATTTGTTCAGTGGTTTCAGAGGAGAAGATTTTTGAACAAGTTTACGACGGACGGACGACGGACGCCAAGTGATGCCAATAGCTGAGCTAAAAAGCAGTGCTTGCTGTTCATCATTATGTTATCATTGATTTGAATTTACAGTTGAATGTTTTGGGGGAAATTAAAGGTTGTAAGCTTATTAATGAAACCATTCTCTCTCTACTTTATTATTTATCTGATGTACTTTTACTGCATTTCTCCTTTTATTCAATTCTTCTATAAATAAAGCAAGCATTACATTTTTTAAAATATTTTTTGCCTTTTCTGATTCAGTCAATAGTGGTGTTCTGGAGTTTTGAGTGACCTTTCTTGCATTACATTT
The DNA here is from genome assembly GCA_002080025.1 of Modiolus philippinarum. Lineage (NCBI taxonomy): Eukaryota > Metazoa > Mollusca > Bivalvia > Mytilida > Modiolidae > Modiolus > Modiolus philippinarum. Next base: position 40,165 of record MJUU01008002.1, read on the forward strand.
TTTAAAATATTTTTTGCCTTTTCTGATTCAGTCAATAGTGGTGTTCTGGAGTTTTGAGTGACCTTTCTTGCATTACAGTGCCAATATGTTTGTTAACGTTGTTAAGGCTACTGTGTTCTTCTATTCAAACTCTGGGAAAGACGTCTTGCAACGACCTAGTCATTCACATAGCCATCCACGTAACTGTCATTGTATCAGGGATAATGAACCTTGATTCATAACTCAAGAACTGTTCACTACTACTACTACTATTTTAGGTTGAATGGCGTCCCGGACCAAATAGGTCCATTTGCGCCAGTTATACTTTTTATTAATGCGAATTTACGTAAAAAGTTTATTTGTGCAAGATTTTGTTTTTTTTTTTCAAGGTGGTCTGATTGGCATTTATTGACTGTATTGTAATATTTAATTTGTTTTTTTTCCAAAAAGAATGTTTAATGATGAGTATAGTTGGAGAGTATGGGTCTCGAATTGTTCAGAAAATGTGTAAATAATTGTGTTATCTGCAAGTTCAGAATTTGGGTTTCTAAAATTCAATTATTTAAGTCTAAAAAATATCATTGTTCATTATGTTTTCCGGTGGTCTTTTATATACTTTCATTATAGTTTTCATGATAATACACAAAAGCTGAGAAAAAACAACTCAAAATTCCATACAAGCCGTCAGTCTTTCATTTTGTTCACAGTTGCCATTAATCACCTCATTAATGGTGATCAAAGGAAATCCCGATTTTTGATTTGCTGATTAATGATTTTCCAGAAGATTTGGAATTCCCTTTGAACATGGAAAATCGTTTTTACACGACATTTTTTCCTGTAAATTTTCAAATATCGTGTTTTATGCCAATTTTTTGTTTCACGACCGTGACATCGTGACAGAAGGTTAAGGTAGGGTTAAGGTAGGGTACCCTACGGACCATTTGATTTTCAGGGGAGGGGGCTGATATTTTTTAGAAAAAAAATTCTGGCCCCGATTTTTGCCCGAAAAAATTCTCTCACCAGCATCCTGGTTGAAAAAAATTATCTGGCCCGGATCCTGTCCATTAGAAAAAATAGCCTGGCTCAACAAAATTCCCTAGCATAAAGTATATTGAAATAAAGGGCTACGCCGAGCGCAGCATAATACGACCACAGCAAGTCGACCACTGAAATTTGAACAAGTGTAATTTAAAGTGAGTATGGACATACTAAAGAGCTTGACACAATAATTAGATGGACACAATAAGGAGATTGACCCAGTAATTAGCTGGACACAAACTAGGGAAAATAAAAATTAGCCGTTATGACTCCTAATGATTCCTCTTTGACCCCTTATAGCTCGGGAACGGAAAGAGCTAGGCAAAATCCATTGACATACTACTGAAAGCTTATATCAAGAGTTATCCAAAGAAACAAATCCCCTCGAAATCTGATCCCAAAAAAATTTCACATTATTTAGAAAAATGAAATTTTGGCCTCTTTCACCGCTTATAGCTAGGAAACGGTAAGAGCTACGCCAAATTCATTGCATACTACCAAGCTTATATCATGAGGAATCAAAAGAAAAAAAATCCCATTGAAAAATAAAAATTTTAGGTAATCTGCAAATTTGCAGTTCTGGCCCCTTTGAACGCTTATATATAGCTCTGAAACGATAAGAGCTAAGCTAAATCCATTGCGCTACCACTGAAAGCTTATATCGAGAAGAAGCCAAAGAAAAAAATCCCATCGAAATTTGATGCAAAATAAAAAATTTAGGTAATCTACAAATTCGCAGTTTTTGGCCCCTTGGACCCCTTATAGCTCGGAAACGGTAATAGCTACACCAAATCCGTTGACATACTACTGGAAGTTTATATCAAGAGGAATAAAAAAATCCCATCAAAATCCGATAAACAAGAGAATCTGTGTCAATGGACACTATGCCCCGCTACTGATCATAAATAATTAATGATCATTAGTGACATTTATTTTATTATCTATACATCTAGAGGCTAACATGAAATTTTACATAGCAATCATCAAATTTGTATGGTTGCTAGGTAAAATTTCCAAAATTAAAGGTCTAAGAGAGTTTCAGGAAATTTACCAAAATTGGAATAAAAAAATTTTGAAAAGTAAGTGAGAACCGAACCGCCAATCTAAAAGCGAACAATCCAAGGACGATGGCAAAACCAGAAACAAAAAAGGCAGAAAAAAACAGAGACACAACATGGGTACAGCACAGAAAAGAAAAATGAAGACACTCACACACAAAGATGAACAACACGGACCCAATATAAAACCATGGGTGAGATCAGGTGCACCGGTAGAGTCAGCATCTCCTGCTTCTTATAAGACACCCACCCTGTTGAACATGTCAAATCCGGTAGTAAAGTCAAATTCGGTAGAGGAAACAACAATTAAACTTTAAAGGGAAAGATCTGTTGTCATGGGGGAAACAGATATCCCATAATTCAGTTATTGAAAATTGGTGATTTGACAAAAAGAAATTCAAAAATGTATGGTTGCTATGTAAAATTTCCAAAATTAAAGGTCTTCGAGAGTTTCAGGAAATTTACCAAAATTGGAATAAAAATTTTTGGAATTCAGTTATTGAAAATTGGTGTTTTGACAAAAAGGAATTCAAATAATTCGTAAAGGTTCCGCGGAACCTAGTGTCTCGCCTGCTCACTCCACTATCATTCTAATTTCGTCTTTATTAAGATGAAATTGCTAAGTAGAATTCCAAGAAACTACTGGTGTTTGACAGTTTCGGGAAATTTTCCAAAATTGGAATACAAAATTTATGAAATCTAACCAAAGAAAATATTGTTTTTGACTAAAATTCATCAAAACACATGGAACCTTGCAAAGAAGAATTCCCAAAAAATTGCTTGTCTTTGAGAGTTTCAGGAAATTTACCAAAATTGAGACCATATTTTTTCATTCTTAAGTTTTCAGAATTATGTCTTGTATGAAGAAATGGCCAAGATATTTGATTGTATGCAAAAATTGTTAGTCTTGGACATTTTTAGGAAATTTACCGAAGTTGGAACCGGAATAAAATTCTGAAAGCTTATTGTGCATCTATGGACTAAATGCAACAATTCTACATCAAAACTAAAGTCCTTATTCACAATTTTATTAAAAAATTGTTGATATATGGACCTAAATAGAAAATTTAGCTAAATTCATTGAAGCGGAAAATATAGGTCAAGGTGACATAATTCTGGTATGGATGTTGGTCACTACTAAAGATGTAACCACTTACCCATAATTATCAGTCTATGGCATATAGTTGCTGAGATATGGTGCAAACAAAAAAATTTCATGGAAAAAAACTAAGTCCAACTAATGGAAAAATACGGAAAAATTGGATTTTTTTTTTCCAAAAAATAAACTTGGGAAACAATAATAAGGTTGTACTGAACATTATGTCAAAATTTCATTGAATATGATTTGAGAAAGTTATTGAAGTTCAAAAAAAGTTTAACATTTGGGTTAACCAAATGTTAACGACGCCGACACCGACGCCGACGGAATCTATGCTCACTATGTCTCGCTTTCGCGACATTCGTCGCAGGCGAGACAAAAGGTATGGTTGCTAGGTAAAATTTTCTAAATTAAATGGTCTTGGAGAGTTTCAGGAAATTTACCAAAATTTGAATCGAAGATTTCATTTACAAAAATGGCTGTTTAAACATAAAGGACAAAAAAGATGCTAAGAAGAATTTCAAAAATTAAATGAACGAGCGTTATCAAAAATTCAATCATAAATTTCAAAGCCAATGAACTATGACCTTGAAGTCAAAGCATCTGTTCATGTTATGATGTATAATTATACAAACTTTCATCAAGATATCAAACCTCCTTCAAGGTAAACTACTTTCAACCTAAACCTTAACCTGTAGTATATCAAA
>MJUU01008002.1:45601-75529 GCA_002080025.1 Modiolus philippinarum
CCCCCATTTATCTCGGGATGGGTACATGCTACGTGAAATCCGTTGAAATACTACTGATTGGAAATGTCCGATATCACACTGAAAGTGACCCCATCAAAATCCTATTAATAATAAAGATTCTAAAGCCATATAAGTGAAAACATCCAATTTAACCCTTTTCGGTCCCTATTTTTAAACATAGGTAATCAACGATTACAAAGTTCGCCTCGTTATGGCACGTTGTCGCAGCAACCAAACTTTGCCTGGATGCCTACATGCTATCTAATTTGCATGCATATGCAAGGTTACCAGAACCAACAATGTACAGTTACTGAGCTATGAACTCGGATGTATACCTTAATGTAAGTCATTCATGCATAAAATGTAGGATTATGTGACCTAATTTTATCTGAATGCTGAGCTACCATCACAGATGCATGCACATGCACATGCAAGATCGTCCTACCATGTACAGTACCTGAGATCTGATCCCTAACATGAACTTGAATGTAAGTCACTAAAGCGGAAAATGTAGGTCAAAGTGACCAAAATTTGGCTGGATGCTGACCTACCATCAGAGATGCATGCATGTGCAAGGTTAGATGATCATACCATGTAGAGTGACTGAGATATCAACTCAGATGTAAATTCGAATGTAAGTCAGTCAAGCCAAAAATGTAGGTCAAAGTGACCTAATTTTGCCTGGATGCTGACTTGCCATCAGAGATGCATGCATGTGCAAGGCGAGATCAGAACTTGTCCCTAAACTTGAATGGAAGTGAGTCAAGAGGAAAATGTAAGTCAAAGTGCCCTAATTTTGCCTGGATGTTTTTATGGCCCGTCCATCCAGAAAATTGCTGTTTATGTGATTTTGTTTAACAGTATACCCGATCTATTTTACCGCCGATTTTACCCATTGTAAATAGTGACCTTCCTAACAGTGTTTTTACCATAGAATTACAGGCTTTTAATACTAATGATGCATTAGATACCGTTTTAGTAGTTACGAGTTTTAAACAGGACATTTCAGATTTTAAACATTTTCAATCTTAAACCGGAAGTGACAGTTCCAAAATGGCGACCTCCATAATTCTGAGGAAGACAACAAGAAATATCACAAGAAAAGAGATATTTGCACCTAGTAAGAACAATCAAACAACAAAATATAAATTAAACTACAGCTGTCGGCAAAGCCAGACTAATACCCCCGCAACTGCATTTGAGTACCAAGGCATGTCATTTTGAAATTTGACCTTCAGCCACATGGTAATTGGAAAGTAAATCTAACAGAAATAAAGCCTGTCAGGACTGAAATTACAGGTTTTATTCCAATCAGTTCATATCTAGTACTTTATTTAAAGGGTAATACATTAAATAATATATAATTCGGTGGATACAAAGCTGATTTAACCAAGCTTTCGGCACAAAATAAGCAAGGATTTACTATCATTAAGGTCAAAGGTTTGATAATCCTAGGTGCTATAGTACAAGAGTTCTGCTCCAGACACGAAATTCACATGGTTTTACTATCATCAAGGTCAAAGGTCAAGCTCACAGTGACCTTAATTTGGTACGTGACACATCGACTTCCCATGATGCATCCACATACCAAGTTTGATAATCCTAGGTGCTACGGTACAAAAGTTCTGCTCCGGACACGAAATGCACATGGTTTTACTATCATAAAGGTCAAAGGTCAAAGTCATGGTCACAGTGACCTAAATTTGGTACGCAACACATCGTCTTCCCATGATCCATCCCCACACTTAGATGGATAATCCTGGGTGCTACGGTACAAAAACACGGCTTTATTATCATAAAGGTCAAAGGTCAAAGTCAAGGTTACAGTGACATAAATTTCGTACGTGACACATTGTCTTCCCATAATGCATCCACACACCAAGTTTGATAATCCTAGGTGCTACGGTACAAACGTTCTGCTCTGGACACGAAATGCACATGGATTTACTATCATAAAGGTCAAAGGTCAAATTCAAGGTCACAGTGACCTAAATTTGGAACGCGAAACATCTTCTTTCCATGATGTATCCACACACCAAGTTTGATAATCCTGGGTGCTACTGTACAAAAGTTTTGCTCCAGACATGGTTTTACTATCATAAAGGTCAAAGGTCAAAGTCCAGGTCACAGTGACCTTAATTTGGAACGCGACACATCGTCTTCCCATGATGCATCCACACACCAAGTTTGATAATCCTAGGTACTACGGTACAAAAGTGCTGCTCCGGACACGAAATACACATGGTTTTACTATCATAAAGGTCAAAGGTCAAAGTCAAGGTCACAGTGACCTTAATTTGGTTCGCGACACATTGTCTTCCCATGATGCATACACACACCAAGTTTGATAATCCTAGGTGCTACGGTACGAAAGTTCAGCTCCGGACACGAAAGGGGACGGACGGACAGACGGACAGACATGGTGATTCCTATATACCTCCCCAAACTTCGTTTGCGGGGGTATAATGAAAGAAAAGCTTTAATAAAGAAAATAGAGGCTACTCAAAGAGATCTGGATGTTGACATCAAGTTAAAAAACCTCACTCTAGTCATGAAATTCGCCCCAGGAGCATATGAAGTATACAAACAAGCCATTTATAATTTCTATGACCAACACCCAAACATGTCATATGAGAAGTTCATAAAGACTAGTAAAACAAGAAAAAGCAGTCGTGAAAGAATCCCTGTACATAAAATTACGAGGTGAAAGACGACAGCAATATAGAATAAATATGTTTAATACTCAAAGTTAAAAAGACATATCAAATCAATCAATCAACAATCAAAGCGTTGTTCCATTTGCTTAGTCTTACCGCGTATTAATAGGGATTTTTGTCCCATGTACATTTACTCCATATCCCTTTATTTGTTTATAAATGGACGCCACTACTATCAATTTATTGGTGAGAACTTACCAACCATTATCAAGAAAATCGACATGTCACATGTGAAAAACCTAAATGACAAAATAATGAAGGTTTGTGAATCAACCCTAGACAATCAACATACATGTACAACAAAGGATGGCCTGGATGTCTTACATGAAACAGACCATCAAAAAACAACTTCTGATAAGGAAGAGGAAATGAAACTGGTGAAAATAAAGCAAGACTCTGAAAGTAAAGGCATTAATAACAACCAACGAATTACTAATGAACAAGAAAGTAAGAAAAACAATAACTTTCCTACGATTCAATATAGCAAACATAGGTAATCAACGATTACAAAGTTCTCCTCGATATGGCATATTGTCGCAGCAACCTAATTTTGCCTGGATGCCGACATACTATCAAAATTGCATGCATATGCAAGGTTACCAGAACCAACAATGTACAGTTACTGAGCTATGAACTCGGATGTATACATTAATGTAAGTCATTCGTGCGTAAAATGTTGGTCAAAGTGACCTAATTTTGTCTGAATGCTGAGCTATCATCACAGATGCATGCACTTGCAAGATGATCCTACCATGTACAATACCTGAGATCTGATCCCTGACATGAACTTGAATGTAAGTCACTGAAGCGAAAAATGTTAGTCAAAGTGACCTAATTTTGCCTGGATGCTGACCTACCATCAGAGATGCATGCATGTGCAAGGTTAGATGATCATACCATGTAGAGTGACATAGATATCAACTCGGATGTAAACTCGAATGTAAGTCAGTCAAGCGGAAAATGTAGATCAGTGACCTAATTTTGCCTGGATACTGACTTACCATCAGAGATGCATGCATGTGCAAGGTTAGATGACTGTACCATGTACAGTGACCGAGATCTGAACTTGTACCTAAACTTGAATGTTAGTCAGTCAAGCGGAAAATTTAAGTCAAAGTGACCTAATTTTGCCTGGATTCTGACCTACCATTAGAGATGCATGCATGTGCAAGGTTAGATGATCATACTATGTACAGTGACTGAGATATCAACTCGGATGTAAACTCGAATGTAAGTCAGTCAATCGGAAAAAATTACTTCAAAGTGACCTAATTTTGCCTGAATACTAAGCTACCATCAGAGATTGATGAATGTGCAAGGTTAGATGATCCTACCGTGTACAGTGACCGAGTTCTGAACTCAGACATAAACTTGAATGTAAGTCACTCAAGCGGAAAATGTAGTTCAAAGTGACCTAATTTTACCTGGATGCTGACCTACCATCAGAGATGCATGCATGTGCAAGGTTAGATGATTGTACCATGTACAGTGACTGAGATCTGAACTCGGACGTAAGCTTGAATTGAAGTCACTCAAGCGGGAAATGTAGGTCAAAGTGACCTAATTTTGCCTGGATGCTGACCTACCATCAGAGATGCATGCACATGCACAGTTAGATGATCATACTATGTATAGTTACTGTGATATGAACTTGGATGTAAATTTAAATGAAAGCCACTCAAGCGGAAAATATAGGTCAGAGAGAACTTATTTTCGTTGAGGCTGTGAGATAGCCCAAGATGCAACTGCATGCAAAGTTTGATGACCCTACCCTGCATAGTAACCAAGATATATACCCAAATACGGACGAAGACGTGGACGCAGACGCGGACGCGGACGAGGACGCCGGGGGTACTCCAATAGTCCCCCTCAACTTCGTTGAGGCGAACTAAAAATGATAGTGATAATACAGTTCAAGAATTAATATGTCCAATATGTACCGATAAGGTTGGAGATCAAGATAGTATCGAATGCGTTCAGTACTCCTTTTGGATTCATTGTGCCCAACTCACAAACGCACAATTCAAACAACAAATAAATGATAGAAATATGGAATTCTACTGCTCTTTATGCACAGTTCTAGATCATGATAGAATGAACATTAGTTTTACCCTACATGAATTAGAAAGTGACAGGGACGGAACATACATAATCCTTGATCATGCAATGATGATGACATGGAATGTTTAAATTCAACAAATACAAGGACTAAAAACTCTGCTCCTTTTAACTATGACAAACCGGAAAACAGCAATCTATCCGAGACTGTGCCCAACGAAACCTCTAATCATTGAAGACAATAGTACAAAACAATAGAAGCCAACATCTGAAGCTAAATTAGATAAAAATACCAACACTTGTTTTAGAAACAGACCACACTGAAACACAAACTCAACAAAAGATCAAACATAGAAAAGTGAAAAAGAAAGAGACATTAGAACTGGATGAACAATTAGTAGCATGCAAGGCAAGAATAATAATCCTGGAAGTATGAAAACACTATAAACCTCCTCCACACTAAATGGAAAAGTGATAAAACACGTGAGCAAAATGAAGAAATACAGAATTCTGCAATTCATGAACTAAAGTGAAAACGCAAATGTTAGAGGATAATTTATTGACAAAGATGTCAACAATGAACCTGGAAATCCATCATAGGTTAGCCATACAAGATATGAGGCTTAAACATGAAACCGAAATTCAAGAACTGAAAATAGAAATAGCACTTTTAAAAAACCAAAATAGTAACAATCCAAAGGATAAGATAAAACAAAATCAATGAATGAACCAGGCCACGTACACATATGAATGGAATACGCCTGAGAACAGTCAAAATTTAGAACAAACTGTAAGTCTAAACCTACCATCACATCTTGTTCACCAAGGCTCACCAAGGTAGTGCACATGAACACCAAAACCAGCAATATCCTGTTTATCATATAGCACAGAGGAATCCATACGTTATTCCACCACCACAGTATAATGGAAACTATCCACAACAGCAACCTATCATATATAGACAACAAAAAATCCTGTCCGCACTGTACCAAATCGGATATCTCTGAACAATAACTCGAGATTTCAAGGACACCATCTCATCATGAAACCACAACCAGTAGTACCAGTACGGCAAATACAAACTAAGCACTGTTCTCAACCCATAGTTATCAACAAAACAAGATGAATCAACAAAAGGAGTCAAATCATAGTAACCAAAGAAATCACCAAAAAGTCAATAAACTATGATAAACAAACGAAAAAGCAGTACCAAATAGCAATAATACTATCCAGATGGATCAGAGAAATCATGCACAAGTAAGACTGATAAACCTGTAAGTTCTTTTTAGGCCACGGGCCACGGGCCTCAAATAACAATGCCAAACACAAAAGAAAACCGTTATAGGAAGTATAAATATTCAAAATGTGAAATCAAATGAACTATATTTAATACAAGTTTTGAGGCGATGTGATATACTGTGCATTCCAGAACATTGGCTATTCTCACATGAAAAACATGAATTAGAAACGTTTTGCAATACGCATGAAGTTGAAGATAAAGCAGTGGATGATAATATAGATACAGAAAATATAATGTGTAAAAGAGGATTCGGAGGAGTAGCAGTGTTTTGGAACAAAAATATAGACTATTCCGTTAAATACCATGGAGATGGAAATGAGAGGATTAATGTCTTATCTTTTACTCTAAACGAAAGTCCGATTTGTTGGTAAATGTTTATATGCCATTAGATAATGAAAACTGTGATGACAAATACAAAGATACACTAAGCCAATTGGAAGAAATTATTGAAAAATTCCAACCGGAATATAGGATCTTGATCTGTGGAGATTTAAATGCATCATTACACAGAGACAATAGACCAGGAGATAGATGTCTGAAACAATTTGTGGAAAGGAATAATCTAGAACTAATTGACAAATATCCACAGAAACCAACTTTCTATAGCCATAACAAAATCTCAACTTCACAGAAAGACTACTTTCTACATCAAAAGACAGAGCTCAAACTAGACTATGATGTGCAAATAATCGACCCCGAGCCTCTCAATGTCTCTGACCATACAATGGTTTTAGCAGAAATTAATGGAAAATTAGAAAGAAAGCAACGACCGACAAGAAAGAATATCAAACTACCAAACTGGAGAAAGTACGATAAAGAAATTTATCAAGAAACAATGAGAACAAAACTCAACGAAATAGACATTAGTAAAACAGAAACCACAGAAGCAGTTGACAGGATTGAACAGATATTCTATCAGGCTGGAAAAATGGCGATGCCAAATTATAGGAAGGAGGTAATAATAAAAACAACCGGAAATGGAATCTGGAACAAAGAGATAAGCTTTTCATCAAAAAATCAAAAGAAGCCTTCTTTACTTGGAAAATGGATAAGGAAAACAAATAATTCGTAAAGGTTTCGCGGAACCTAGTGTCTCGCCTGCTCACTCAACTGTCATTCTAATTTGGCCTATATATTATGATGTTGCTAAGAAGAATTCCAAGAAACAATTGGTCTTTGACAGTTTCGGGAAATTTACCAAAATTGGAATACAAAATTTATGAAATCTAACCATTGAAAAATATTGTTTATTTACTAAAATTCATCAAAACACATGTTTGCTAACATCTCACTATGGCATGAAGGTGCTGAGATATAGTGCAAACAAAAGAATTTTCATACAAAAAATGAAGTCCAACTAATGGAAAAATACGGAAAATTTGTCGCATGCGAGACAAAAACATTAAAAGCAAAAATGACAAAAGCAAAACGAGAATTAAGAAGTGCCCAACGAAAAGCTCACGTCTCACAAAGAATCAACTTAACTGAAAAGAAAATGACGTCCTTGCAAAATGATACCAAACTTTTCCACCAATTGATACAGAAACAACGCCGTAATAATAGATCTATGAGATCTATGGCAGATGTCATGGTATTCAACGAACAAGAAAAAGACAATCCAGAAGAAATTTTAATAGGCTGGAATGAATACTTTCGGAATTGTTTACAATTGAAGACAGAGAGGATCTCAACAACGAAAAACTTAACCTAGCCATTTTACAAAATGAAATCATAGAAATCTTAGAGATAGAAAAACCGAATGAAATTGAAAAAGCGATATATGGAGAACTTGAACAAACAATTAGAAAGATGGCAACAGGAAAATTCCTGGATATCTCACATCTCACTATTTTATAACGCCAAGTTTTCTTACATTCGACTTGATGAGTGCCCTGTGTTTTTCTATATGTTGTAGTTGTCCACTAGCTTAAGCCACTAGTGCTTTTGTCGGGCAAAGGATGACAGTGATTGTAAGAGCATTTTGCCAGTTTAATTGATGTTTGTTGACAATCCCGCACCCATGACCAAGAAAGACATGGATGTAGCGTTGCTCGACAATTAGCAAAGAATTCCGCTTAAACCGGTGCTAGGGGCCGTCTTGAACTTACTATGAGGTATGAGCAAAGCTCATTGTTGAAGGCCTAATGGTGACTTCAAGATGAAGAACAACAATAAAAGCGTTGTTCCTTTGCTTGTTTTTTACCATGTATTTGTAGAGACTTTGTCTCATGTGCATTTACTCCATATCCTTTTATTCACCATGTTAATGGTATCTCAGCAGAACACTTGAGAAATAGTCCAGAGGAAATGTTCTAGTTTTTACTGTCCATTGTCAACAACATTTTTTCTAATTCGTTACTGTAGAGCGTGCAGTACATACAGTGACTATGTGGAAAGAGCAAAAGCACTGTCACAAAAACTGCTGAGTCAGGGATATGTTCAGCCTTTGTTACTTTCGTCCCTTCAGAAATTCTATGGCCGTCACCACGACATCATAGATAGATATGAAATGTCAGTGTCACAAATAAAAACTGACATTTTCAGCTAGATTTGCGTCTTCCCTGATTTGACATTACCGGTTTCGACTTTACCCTGAATTGACCCACTGACAGTGTGACGGGTGCTGTGCACAGAGCAGGACATGCTTACCCTTCCGGGGCACCTGATGTCACTCTTGTTTATTGAGAGTTCACACTGTTAGTGCTTTAGTTTTTTGTGTTGTATATGTAACGTTCGAGTGTTTTGTAGGCATGTGGTGTCTTTGGTCTTCCGTCTTTTGGTGTTCTTGCTTTTGCCTTGTCTCTGGACTTTGATTTGTGTAATCTTGTGCTTTGTTCCTTCGGTATTCTACTGCCGTTGTTTTATGAACTAGATGTTCCGAAAAAGTTCAAAGAGGGAATATTGACTCAAGTTTTAAAAACAGGAAAGGAGAAGACATATCCAGAAAATTACCGTGGTATAACTGTCACGAACACTTTCTCTGCTGTTGTTGAAAGTCTATTGAAAAACAGGATTGAACCAAAATTATTACCATCACAAAGCAAACTCCAACGTGGTTTCACGGAAATTTTTTTCTTCATTGCACACTGCATTTATAGTGACACAGTCATCAGAACATTACAAGGAACTTCTCAGACAGCTATTTATGCTTACTTTAGATGCACAAAAAGCATTTGACAAACTTAACCACGAAATCCTTTTCAATAAACTATTTCATGATGGCATTGACGGTGCTTTATGGATACTTCTACGAAATTTATATCGAAACATGACAATTAAAGTGAAATGGAACAAAACATTTTCCGGAAAAGTCATCGTCAATCAGGGTGTACGGCAGGGAGCAAAATTATCATATGTTCTGTATAAAAGATACAACAATACTATATTGCAAGCCGTTGAAAAATCAGAAATAGGGGCAAAAATTGGAATGCACCAACTTGTGCAGATGATAATGCTATTTTAGCAAGCACTGAAAGCGACATACAGGCTCTACTAGATATAGTTGTAAACTTAAGTAACAGAGACATAGTGAAAATAAACCCATCAAAATCTGATCTAGTGGCTCTTACAAAAGGACAGTCCGGTTTAAAAGTGCATTTAGGAAATGAAACTATATCACAATCTAAGGAAACAAAACATCTTGGTTAAATTATGAATGAAAACAACGAATTAACATTGAAGATCGGTTAAAATAGCAAGAAAAACTCTTTATTCACTATTCGGACCCGGACTTCACGTAAGAAAAGGCATGTCCCCGATAGTAGCCTACAAAATCTGGAAAACATATGTCATTCCTAGAGCATTACATGGAATTGAGGTAATGAACTATACCACCAGGGATATATCAAAACTAGAAAAGCTACAATTGAAAGTATGTAGACAGATACAGAGACTCCCTGACCGAGTATCAAACATAGCAACATATAGCCTACTTGGAATAGAACCAATAGAAGCCATAGTCGATAGACTAGTACTCATTTTTTCTGGAAATATATTACAAGATAAGAACACAATTGAATTTAAAATCCTAGAAAGACAGTTAGCAATGTGTAAACCAAACGGTAATTGTTACATAATTAGAGTGAAACATCTACTGAAAAAATATAACCTACCAACAATTGAAACCCTGTTCAATGATACTCCTACAAGAGAAAACTGGAAGAACACATAGGAAAATTCTGGGAAGACAAATGGCAGGAAGAAAAACTGGAAAAAACAACACTAAAACATTTGAATATTCAGTCAAATCCAACTAGTAACAAACATCAGATATGGAGAAGCATACAAAACAATGTTTTAGATGTAAAGAAAGCAGAGGTAAAGGTACGACTGCTTACAGATACCTACATGTCACAATCAAAGAAAGCAAAATTTAGTAAACGTATGGAAACTGATATCTGTCAACTGTGTCATGACTCAGTGAAAACTATAGAAGATTTCCTATTGGACTGTTGTAAACTACAGGAAATTCGAGAGAAATATCTATTGACGTTAAAATGCTACATGGAAAACATTAAGAAAGGAGCATTCAACGGTGTCAAATTAAAAGGAATTCTTGTACAGCTAAACCTGGATTCTTCAATGGACAGTATTTCAGATCATATCAGACTTAAATAGAGGGCTACGCCGAGCGCAGCATGATACGACCGCAGCATGTCGAGCACTGAAATTTGAACAAGTGTATAAAATTAAAATGAATGTGGACACAGTAATTTGCTGGACACAATAAGGACATTGTCACATTAATTACCTGGACACAAAGTAGTAAAAAAAATAAAAGATTTTACATATTTTTAAAATTTTGGGCCCTTTGACCCCTTATAGCTCAGAACCAGTAAGAGGTACGTCAAATCCATTGGCATACTACTGAAAGCTTAAAACTAGAGGAATCCAAAGAAAAAAATCCCATTGAAATCCAATGCAAAATAAAAATTTCACGTGATCATCATGCTTGTAATTTTGGCCCCGTTTGGCTCCTCATAGATCAGAAAGGAAACAAAATACCAAAAAATCTGAAGGTGCAGTGCTTATTGATTTTTCAAATGGAATCCGTTGCAAAAAACTGCATCAAAATCGGACTAGAAATTAAAAAAAATATAATTTTTTAAATTCGCCCCTTTTGGGCCCCTTTATCTCATGAACGGTGCATGCATTTTGAAATCCGTTGGCATACTTCAGATTGGAAATTTTCTAAGGAGCACACTAAAAGAAACCTCATCAAATCCGATAAAAATAAAGATTCTACAGCCACATATGTGAAAACACCAAATTTAACCCTTTTTGGCCCCTTTTTTTTAAAACAGGTGCGGCCACAATGACCAAAACTATTCAAAGCCTTCCTTTTGAGCCAAGGATCATTGTGTTAAAATTTCATAAGGATTGATCAACTGGAACATAAGTTATTGACCAAAAACAAAAGTGTCTACAGACGACAACGACGACGACGACAGCACCATACCATTATACGACCCCAAAAATTTTTGCGGTCGTATAAAAAGTGAATTATAAGGACATCGAAGACATTACAAGAACAATATGTTACTGCTTACATACAAAGAGGACAACTATGTTAAAAACAGTTTCGAACAATGGGTAAAAGTGCATAGATATAATAAATAAAAACATAGGTAATCAACGATTACAGAGTTTGCCTCGTTATGGCACTTTGTCACAGTAACAAAATCTTGACTGGATGTTGACATCACATTTGCATGCCTAAGCCAGGTTACATGATCCTACCATGTATAGTGACTGAGATCTGAACTTGCCTGGAAACTTGGACATAAATCACTCATGCGTAAAACATAAGTCAAAGTGACCTACTTTTGTCTGGATGCTGATGTACCATCAGGGATGCATGCCTATGCAAGGTTACATGATCCTACCATGTGTAGTGATTGAGATCTGAACTAGTAAGAAAACTTGAATGTAAATCAATCAAGCGTAAAATATAGGTCAAAGTGTCCTAATTTTGCCTGGATGCTGATTCACCATCAGAGTTGCATGCATATGCAAGGTTGCATGATCCTACCATGTATAGTGACCAAGATCTGAACTCGTCCGAAAACTTGAATGTAAATCAATCAAGCGTAAAATATAGGTCAAAGTGACCTAATTTTGCCTCGATGCTGATACACCATCAGAGTTGCATGCATTTGATTTTTGGGGAGGGGTAGGCTTTGAGCGATTTTGCAAATAAATAATTTGATCTTGATGCCAGTTAAAATAGATATTATAATCCGACTTATTATGAAGATAAATAAATAAATAATTTTTTGGTTGGATATGCAAATAAATAATTCGATGTGACATTTGGTGAAAATGAATGATTTGTCCTAGATTTTTGTGAAAATAAATAAATTTTCCAGGCAAAATCGCCGAACCCCTCCCCTGAAAAACAAATGGTCGTCCCCTAAATACAAAATATTTATTGAATTGTCATTAAATGGGTGTACTGTCTGTTTTACACCTTGTTTGTCTGCCAGGTGACACATGATTTGAATGATGCCGACCGTTAATTAATGTTTGTTTCTGTGAAATGATTCACAAAAGAGAAGCTATCATACGTTGTATTTGTAAACTTTCATTGTGGATATAAAAAATAAAATGAAACAAAATAAAATGAATACATAAATAGGCGGTCGAAATGTTAAAAAATTGAGGGCACAATAGTTTCTAGTGGAAGACGCTCTTCGTGAAAACTTGCAAACAAAACATAATTTACTAAATTTAATTTTATGGTCTGTAATCGGTCAAAAATACAGATTGCAACGAAAATTCGGTTTTCGATACGATTTTCATCTTTTCATCTTATTTACCAGTCCTGTCCTCCCATTAAAGCTTGATAAATTGTCTTTCAGTACTTTTCAAAAAGAGAATTTTTGTGAGTAAAGTATGCTTTTTTTCAAAGTGACCTAATTTTGCCTGGATGCTGACCTTCCATCAGAGATGCATACATATGCAAGGTTACATGATCCTACCATGTATAGTGACTGAGATCTGAACTCCGACGTAAACTTGAATGTTTGTCGTTCAAGCGGAAAATATAGGTCAAAGTGACCTAATTTTGCCTGGATGCTGATACACCATCAGAGATGCATGCATATGCAAGGTTACATGATCCTACCATGTATAGTGACTGAGATCTGAACTCGGACGTAAACTTGAATGTAAGTCTTTCAAGCGGAAAATATAGGTCAGAGAGACCCAATCTTGGAGGCTGTGGGATAGCCCAAGATGCACCTGCATACAAAGTTTGATGATCCTACCATGCATAGTTGCAGAGATATATGTCCAAATGCGGACGCGGACGTAGACGTAGACACGGACGCCGGGGGTACTCCAATAGTCCCCCTCAACTTCGTTGAGGCGAACTAATCAAAGTGCTGATAGCACTAATGGAATGATTGGACTCCATGTTTCTTCAAAACAATATTTACAAATTATGCGTGTCAAACAGAATCCAGTCAGTTTGTTTTACTCTCCTAACCAATGTTTGATTTACCTAGAACATATCTACTGCAGGAAACCATTTATGAAAAAGATTATGTGTTAAATAATTCAGATGTAGAAGATTATTAAAGAGGTACATGTATGGCCATTTACCCGTGGATTTATTTCCTTCAGCTTACTAGTTTTGCGAATGCATTAAATCTTCTCGAAAACTGCTTTGAGAGATCATCTGTTATAGACACTATCAGAACAGAGTCAATTCAAATGCATTTTCGTACAGTAAGATGAAAGATTCAGCCACTGAACTTGCCACTTGTATGCAATTTTGACAGATTTTGACAATTTTTATAGGTTTTTGTTAAAATTCGTTGTATAGGACCTCCGGAACCATAATAAACTAGTTGCCACTTGAAAAGGCAAATATTTATACATTCGCAGCAAAAAATTGGTTTTGGTTCTCGGTGTCCTTTGAGTAGTACCATCTTCTCAAACACCGTAAAATAGCTAAAATTGATCCAAAAAGGTTATTTACAGCCATGTTTGACCGCTAATAAGTCAGAAAGCACACAAGTGTGGCATACATTAATTTCATTTTTAATAAGTACACATACCAGAGACGATTTTCGGCAACATTTGAGCATATTCTGAAAATGGCCCAACATAGGAAAAAAATTCACGCCTTAATGGCCATACTTCTTTGTTTTAATATATAGCCAATGTTAATAAGCTACTTGCCATCTTGTGTCAGTCTAGGACACTCATAATTTAAAAGATACATAAATGAGTACCAATTTGGGACTACTGTGCCCACAGCTCGTAGGTTGCATTGATTTAAAAATAAAATTAAAAATCAAGACAACAATAGCTCATAAAAAGACAAAAGAAATAGGGTATTCCATATTCTGCGAATTCAACAAAATATTGAAATATGGTTGTACTGTTAATTTTAATTAAAGTCTTTTCATTACTTTTTGTTGTTAGATGATAATTATGATTACCCTTCCGGAACACCTGATGTCACCCTCAGTTTTATGGGAATTCTAACTGTGAGTGTCCTGGTTTTGAATGTTGTGTTTTTTATTTCTCTGCTTTGTACGTAGCTGTCTAACGTCACTATTTCTGTGTTCTCGTTTTTGCCATGCCTTTCGACTTCGATTTTTGTAAATATCACTCCTTTGTTCCTTTGGTATTCTACTGCAGTTGTATTGTCAAACAATTATATAAAATACCACCAATATCACAACTGGCTATATATAGTGTTAGATCATTGAATAGATTTATATAGTTATTGTTATTTGTGGATTTGCAAGGCATTCAAAATACATGTCATCTGCAAGATTGGACAGGTTCCACTGTCTTGAAATTTTACAAGAAAGCTATGGCCTATCTTTCAGCCAATTTTATATGTATATTTAAAAAAAAACTAAACAAAACTCAAAAAAAAAAATAATAATAATAATAATATGTAAAAACACTTGGTCTTTTATTAGAAGAGCGAAGTTTAAATTAACAAGTAGTGCTTGTCATAAGAAAATTGTCTTAAACTTTCAATTTTTAAAAATCAGTCAAAATAATCAAAAAAAAATCCAAAATAGAAAAAAAAGAAACAAATATTAAATACTTGTGTTATATTAGTTGGGCAGAAGTTTAAGTCAGTGGGTAATTGCTTTTGATAGGGAAACTATTTTTATTTTTCAATCTTTATTACAATCTTAAAATCACTAACTGCACAAGTGATTTTTTACACATATATGACCCTTATTGATACCCTAATCCACAATCTATTTATAGACTAAGCAAACGGAAGTAAACAGCTGATTGAAAATACACAATTGCTGTGTAGAAAATACACATTGCTTTGTTTAATTTAAGTAGATTTAGTCAAAATCATTCTGCCAGATATAATCACTGCATTTGCTATGTTTAGTAATTAATGTGTATATAAATTAAGAGGTTATTTATTCAGCTTGTCTTCCAACACGCGTGGAAAGGAAGAAATCAACCGGCATGTAAACTAAATGACCGATAATTGACCACTTGCTTATAAACATGATAAAATCAATAACAGACTGTCACACATATTCAGTTTTAACAATCTTTATCCCCGAGATAGCTATCACTTTCAAATTAATTACGGTAATTAAGTTATAACAATATTCCTGTCCAGTGGTTTGCGATAGATATCCACCTGTTGATATGTCAACAAATAAATTACTCCGCTAAAAACCGGAAATGATTTGTGAACTATATTTCAGCGAATGTAATATAAAAGGTAGCGAGTAGACAAAAAACTTCCGGTCATCCGGGTTTGGTAGGTAGTGACATGGAAACGATTGTCCCAATCGTTCCAAAAACAACAAAGTAGAATAAAGGGCTACGCCGAGCGCAGCATGATACGACCGCAGCATGTCGACTACTGAAATTTGGACAAGTGTAAACTAAAATTAATGTGGACACAGTAATTTGGTGGACACAATAAGGACCTTGTCACAGAAATTAACTGGACACAAACTAGTGAAAATAAAAATTAGCTCTTTTAATCCCTTATTACTAGGATATTGTAAGAGCTAAGAAATTCTGTTGACTACAATCAAGAAAAATCCAAAGAAAAAAACTCAAGTTGAAATCCAATGAAAAATAAAGATTTCACATATTTTGAAGTATTGCAATTTGGCCCCTTTGACCCATTATAGCTTGGAAACCAAAGAGCAATGCAAAATATACTGCCATATCACTGAAAGCTTAAAATGAGAACAATCCAAAGATAAAAAACCACCAAATTTGATGAAGAATAAAGACTTCACATATTTCTAATGATTGCAATTTTGACCTCTTTGACCCCTTATAGCTCGGAAACGGTAAGAGCTACATCAAATCTGCTGACATACTGCTGAAAGCTTACATTGAGAGGAATTCAAAGAAAAAAATCCCATCAAAATCTGATGTAAAATAAAGATTTTATATATTTCTAAAAATTGCAATTTTGGCCCTTTTGACCCCTTATAGCTCGAAAACGGTAAGAGCTATGCCAAATCTGTCGACATACTACTGAAATCCTACAATGAGAGGAATCAAAAGAAAAAAATCCCATTGAAATTGGATGAAAAATAAAAATTTTAGGTAATCCGTATGTTTTCAATTTTTGCCTGTTGGGCCCCTCATAGAATGGAAAAGGACAAGTTATCAAAAATCTAATGGTGCAGCGCTGTATTAATTTTTCATAAGGAATCCACTGCAAAAAACTGCATCAAAATCGGACTAAAACTAAAAAAATTAAATTTTTGAAATTGGCCCCCTTTGGGCCCCATATATCTCGTGAACGGTACATGCCACACGAAATCCGTTGCATGTTACTGATTGGAAATTTCCTCAGGAAGACACTGAAAGAAATCCCATCAAAATCCAATAAATAATAAAGATTCTACAGTCAAATATGTTAAAACATCAAATTTAACCCTCTTTGGCCCCTTTTTTCAAAACGGGTGGGGCCACAATGACCAAAACTGAGCCAAGCCTTCCTTTTGTGCCAAAAAACATTGTGTTAAAATTTCATAAGGATTGGTCAACTTAAACTAAAGTTATTGACCAAAAACAAAAGTGTCTACAGACAACGACGACAACGACAACGACGACGCCGACGACAGCACCATACCATTATACAACCGCAAAAATTTTTGCGGTCGTATAATAATTAGAAGAAGTGAAGTGACATTTATCGTAATTTAAATAGTGTATAGACTAAGATGTTGATGGTGTAACTATATGGCAGGTCTCATGTAAATAAATTTACCCTATAAGGAGTGCTCCTTAGAGAGGAGGAATATACCTGCAACAAGTAGCAAGTAACAAGCTGGGAGCCAATTTGGATGAGGTGTGATAACTTCAGACAACTTCCATCATGAAGATAAAATTTAGTCCTCGACATACTGAACACTTTTTTGCATTTAAAACTTAACCTCTATCTCAAATTATTTTTGAAATACAGTGCAAAATGTTTAAATGTACAATATGTAAAAATAAAAGGCAATATCTCCTATATGGGTATTCAGATTTTCTTCAAAATATTGAAGTGTGTATAGAGTTGATATATCAGATATTCTGAACATTTCTGCAATTTAAAGTTGACCTCTAACTGTATTTGATAAAACTAAACTCTCTCTCTCTCTAAAGAGCCTGTATCGCTCACCTGGCCATGGCCGACACGGACAGTCCAAATATCCTCAATAATAAACAGCCTCATTTTCAAGTATGTTAAGATACCTTAATGTTATTTACTTCAAAGTTGAACTATATTTCCTGACTATTTTGGATGGGGTGAAAACTTATTGGTCACTTTTTTTGAAGGGGACCAACTAAGGACTATTGTGAGCAAGTTTAATTCCAATTTGCCGAGTAGTTTCTGAGGAGATGTTCGAGTGCCTTCCTATAGGGTCCAATTATGTTAAACTGTGTTTCTCTCTCGCAGCTATTTTGGGTGTAATGCACACTTGCCGGATATATTTTTTCAAAAGGGGCTAAGTAAAGACTATTGTGACAAAATTTTTGTCCAACTGGCCTAAAATTTGCAGAAGAGATTTTCCTATAGCATCCAATGTTGAACTTTGTTCCTAGCCATATCAGATAAAGTGCAGACTTGCCAGACATGTCTCTTAAGGGGACCACCATGGACTATTGTGACCTTATTCGGATCCAATTGACATTGTTGCTTCACAGAAGATCTTAAATATTTCGATAGGGTCCAATACTAGATTATGTTCCCACTGGCGGCCATCTTGGATGTAGTGCGGACTTGCCAGATACGTTTTATACAAGACAAAATTGGACCAATAAAGGGCAATAACTCCTATCCAGATATTTGGATTTTCTTCTAAATTGAGGTGTTGGTAGGTCTTGATTTGCTAAACATTTTTACACTTTAACTTAACCTCTATCCCAAACTGTTTTTATAATATAAGACAAAATATTATCAAGAGGCTCTCAAGAGCCTGTATTGCTCATTTAGAGCACATCACCATAGAGAAATTAATGGCATTTCCGATAGGGTTCAATGTTTAACTATGTTCCCTGCTGGACACCACCTTGGATTGGATTTTGAACGGGGCCACTCGAGGATATTTTTTTTCGTGATCAAGTTTAGTTCCAATTGGATAAAGGTTTCAGAGGCCTTATTCATTGAATGGATTCAAATATTAACTATGTTACTGTTATTGGCCTTCTTGAATGATGTAGGATCTGCAAGATACTTTTTATTAGACCCATTTAAGGACAACTTTGACTAAGTTTGTTTCTAATTGAATAAGTAGTTTTTGAAATGAAAATCTTTGAATGTGTTTTCCAGAGGGTCAAATGTTAAACTATGTTCCCAGTTGGCAGCCATCTTGGATGAGGTATGGACCTGGCAGATACCTTTCTTAGAAGGGACCATCTAAGGACCGTTGTTACTAAGTTTGGTTCTAATTTGATTGGTAGTTTTGGATTGATTGATTGATTGATGTATTATGCCAACTTTAGCAATATTTCAGCTATAACATGGCAAGAACTGTTGAGTATATTTAACAATGATCAGCATGGCAAGGTCTATCCTACCTGTAATTTTGAAGGAAATTCGAAATTCCTGGGGACATAAACATAGCCTCGTTGCACAGCATTGTAACATGTTAAACATGTCAGTAAACAGGAATGGACTTAAATCATTCTTTTGAAGGTATTTATTCATGCATAAAATGTAGGTCACAGACTTTATTTAAAGCATTCAATGTAGCTGCCATCCCATAATTCATCATACATACCAATTTGGTTGATGTGATAAATGTCAGTATGCAGTGGACTTGACCCATTCTACCTAACTAAGTTGCTCATACATAAAATGTAGGTCACACTGAAGAGACATAAGTTGTCGAAATGCGCATATGCAGAAAATAAATTCACAGTAACTTCGGTATTTAGTTATCGGCATCCTAAGCATGCATTTGTTGTTGTCATCCCAAAATATATCACACATATTATTTTGATTGATGTGGGACATATCAGTAAGTTAGAATGGTCTTTAACCATTCTACTTAACCAAGTCACTCATGCATAAAATGTAGGTCGCAGACAGCATCTGAAGCATACAATGTTGTTGTCATCTTCCAAAAATGCATCCTACATTCAAATATAGTTAATGTGGGACATGTAAGTAAGCTAGAATGGACTATAACCATTCTACCTATCTGAGTCACTCATGCATAAAATGTGGGTCACAGACAACATCTGAAGCATGCATTGTTGTTGTCATCACATCATCCATCATAAATACCAATATGGTTAATGTGGGACATGTCAATAAGTGGGAATTGACTTTAACCATTCTACCTAACCAAGTCACTCATGCGTAAAATATAAGTCAGAGTCAGCATCCCAATCATGCATTGTTGTTGTCATTCCAAAATGCATCCTATATACCAATATGGTTGATGTGGTACATGTCAGTAAGCAGGAATGGACTTTAACCATTCTACCTGACCAAGTCGCTCATGCATAAAATATAGGTCAAAGCCAGCGTCTGAAGCATGCATTGTTGTTTTCATCCCAAAATGCATCATCTATACCAATATGGTTGATGTGGGAAATGTCAGTAAGCGGGAATGGACTTTAACCATTTTACCTTACCAAGTCTCTCATGCATTAAATATAGCTCAGAGTCAGCATCCAAAGCATGCATTGCTGTTGTCATCCCAATATGCATCATATAAACCAATATGGTTGATGTGGGACATGTCAGTAAGCAGGAATAGATTTAAACCATTCTTCCTAAATGGACATGGACAGAGACACGGACGCCCACACTCGGGATATCACATTAGCCCCTCTCACTTCGTGAGGTGAGCAAAAAATTGAAAATGTTAAAATTTTGAAAATTTTACAAAAAAAGGGCAAAAACTCCAAGAAGGGTTTCTGATTTTCTTCAAAATTGCAGGGTGGATAGATCTTGCCAAGCTTATCACAAGCTGACCCCCATGTCAGATTTTTTATATCTGTAACGGTTTTCGAGTTATTTACAAAATCAACAATTTACTCTCATGTTGTATTTTTAGTATCAGTGGTAATGTTGTTTGGTCTTCGGACTAATCAAACACAATTTTGAAACTGCATACCCTGGATACCTTGCCAAGTTTGTTTACAATTGGCCCAGCAGTTTCAGATGAGAAGATTGTTGACATTGTTGACTGACGGACATTGGACGGATGCATAGTGACAACAAAAGCTCACATGGCCTTTTAGGCTAGGTGAGCAAAAACTGACAGACAATGCAGGGCAATGTAAGAAGGCGGACAGTAATCCCTATGTGTAATCCCTATGTGGCCAAACAAAAACTGATTTTTGATGTCTGCTTTATGTAATTTTAGCTCAAAAACCTCTGAATATGAATGAAAGATTTTCAAAAAAATTTTAGTCAGAAGTGACCTACAATATTATGTATTTGTCCCTGGTAAAAATTATATTTGACATCAAACTTATCAATAAATGTTCATATATAAAAGTGACAACAAAAGTCCGAATCGATCAAAGGGAGAGACCAGTAAGGAAAATCTGTATAACATTCAACTGAATCAGGGAAACACAATCCAACACAGAACATTTTTGGCAAGCCGTCATATTCCCGATATCTGAGATTAAGAAATTTGTGTAAGACTGGAAATATTTTTTTACACAAAAGACGGCACAAAGCATAAGGACAAGCAATAATGAGAACAATATTACACAACTTCTTTGAGGACTAACAATTGTTCTTCAAACAACTGCTGTACAAGTTGCTGTTAATTTTTTTTTAACAAGTTCCTTTTTTTCTTTTCTTTTTTGTTATAGAAAACAAAGCTTTCTCATTTCTTCAGGCTTGATAAGGCAGTGTTGACCTAATAATTGGACAGATACCAAAAATGACGTAATAACTAAACATAGAAAGCAGTCACAGCCTGCTAAGCTCACCTTGTTGCGAAGCATTGTCACATTTTAACATGTCAGTATACAGGAATGGACTATAAAAATATTCTTTTTAATGAATTCATTCATACATAAAATGTAGGTCACAGTCAGCATCCGAAGCATGCATTGTTGTTGTCCTCCCAAAATGCATAATACATACCAATATGGTTGATGTGGGACATGTCAGTTAGTGGGAATGGACTTTAACCATTCTACCTAACCAAGTCCCTCATGCATAAAATATAGGTCACAGTCAGTATCCAAAGCATGCATTGTTTTTGTCATCCCAAAATGCAACATACATACCAATATGGTTGATATGAGACATGTTAGTAAGCAGGAATGGACTTTAACCATTCTACCTAACCAAGCTACTCATGCGTAAAATATATGTCACAGTCAGCATCCGAAGCATGCATTGTTGTTGTCATCCCAAAATGCATCGTACATACCAAAATATGGTTGATGTGGGACATGTCAGTAAGCAGGAATGGACTTTAATCATTCTACCTAACCGGACACGGACGCCGATGTTCGAGGTATCACATAAGGTCCCCTCACTTCGTGAGGTGAGCTAAAAATAGGCTGGAAGTTATCCAATTGAATTAATACCCGACATGACAGAACAGACTGGAGGACATTGAACATTCATTATCTCATTTCATGGAGTATTATTATTAAGATTCTTTAAGTAAAGTAGTTTTATTTGTTCCTATAATTTATCACTTTTTCTTGCTTTGAAGTCCTGCACCAGCATTGAATTTAAATAAAATAATGTCCCCATCTTCCACAATATATTCCCGTCCTTTTTGTCTGTATTTACCATTGGCCTGTAAAAAAGTAAAATAAATAAATGTACCTTATAATACTTAGTAAAAGTAAAAGAAATAAATTTACTTTATAATGCTTATTTTACCACTATTTATAAATGTAAAGGAAAGATTTGTTTAAAATAGGAAATTTAGACTGTGTTCACATTAGAACTATATGTGATTGATTCAGATTAAGATTGATTCTTTTAAAACCTGTTCTTGTTCACATGTAAAACTTCTGAATCAATTGCAATCAGGTTTTGATGATTTCATACGGACCAACTGTGATCTATTATATGATGTTTGCAAAGAACTTGAATCAATTGCAATCGATCCTAACTGTTCACTCAAAGGCCATAATTGTCTCTTTTTGAATCAATCTCTTTGAGTCTCTTTTTGAATCAATCTCTTTGAGATCACCTTATTTAATGTGACCAAATAAGATCAATTGCAATCAATCTCTTTATAGTCTGAACAGCCAAAATCGAAGGGAATCAATCACAATCAATTCAAATATTGCAAGCGTGAACAGTGTCACTGTCTGTAAGTCTCATCATGTGACACAGAATTCACAATGAAATTAGAATTCAAAAATTATTCCTACAAAACAATTACATTTTTAAATGATTATGGCATTCAAATTTTTGTTTGAAATGTCATATAATGTCGTGCTAAATTTAATTTCCAGGTAAATTTATGTACCCAGAAGCTTTAAAATCAAGCAAGACTTACAGGCCATATAGACAATTTTCATATTTATGTCTTATCCCAACTTTTTTACATTTTCAACAATGGGAAGTTACCTACTGACCTTACAGTCCAATTTACAGCTCCAATGTAGCAATCTTGATTGTCTTTATATATATTATTTCAAGTTATTTTGGTGCATGCCAAAGTGAAAATCAGATCAGTTTCTATGGAAAATGTTCTTTCTAATGAGACCAAAGACCAGGTTGTCGGTTATTAGCTAATAATGTCCCTTTGAAACACATACTAAAATGGTAGACATCCAGTAAATATGAAAATTGTCTATTACAGGTCTATTACCTCTTAACAAATGAACAATTATCATATGCTCTATGTTACAGTAAGACTTTTTCACTGTTAAGCAATTGTCTTCTCACATGGTCAAAAGGCTTTTTGGGGAAGAAAGGCCAAAGTTCAAAGTTTTAAAATCTGCGAAATTCAAGGTGTGCCTCTTAAGATTGGATCAAATCCTTTATACTGCAGGCTTAATATTCTGAACTTTTTGTGCTGGCAAATTTGTTTTATTGCGGAACAGAACGAAATTTCCATTATTTTTGTCATCTAGTAGTTTCAGATAGTCTCAAAGCTCAAGCCTGATATTCAAACTAATTAACTGGAGAAAAATTGGAATGAAGTAATTGTGCTAATAATGAAAATTCTCCAAATTTTATAATACACATGTATTTATCACTATTTTTTTAGACAAACAGGTCATGTTCACTAGTGGGGATTCAGGGAATATAACAAATTTTACTACCACAATAAAAATGTGTATTTCTTTCATTGGTTCAAACACTTATTACGTTTTTTTTTTATCACATGCTTATCATGCTTATACTGTATATCGCTTTATTTTCAGGATGATGGATTTATTCGTGGGGTTTTATTTTCTCGTTTTTTTAGTTAAGTCATTATCTCATTATATTCAGGATAACAAAAATATTCTTAGGTATTTGCGCTTATCGTTTTAAATGCAAATAGCACTAAAATTAATACCCCTAAAATATAACAACCATACAGTATCAGAGACTATTGTTTGAACTTCTAAACAGGCAAGCTGAAAGGTATTGCATGATCAGGATATATCCAACAAAATTACCATGGACTGCAAAAAAAGATTTTGATTCCATGCATTATTACTAACCTTGCATTCAGCTTCTGTGCCATATTCTTTGAAATCAGCATAACCCATAACTTCAGCCATGATGAAACCTTTCTCAAAATCTGTGTGTATTCTACCAGCAGCCTGTGGAGCTTTTGTACCAACCTGATAAAATCATATGATAACATACAAATGCAGACTGAAAATGTGGTTAATTTGTAGACTCTTATAAATTTGAACAGTATCCTTAAAACTGCTGAATCTTTTTAGGTAAATACAATTTTTAAAATCCAAAGTTCAATATTTGGCCATTTAATGAAAAATGTGTGGAGTTATAAAAACAGTCATCACTACTTCTGACATGTCTTGTTTTTAAGTTTTGAGGTGCAGACTAAAGAAATATGATTTTAAGAGACAAAACAGTTTGGAAACAATGTATAAATACAATGTAAATAAAAAGAAAGCCAAATGGTTGAAACATCATTGGAATAAAGGGCTACGCCAAGCGCAGCATGATATGACCGCAGCATGTCGACCACTGAAATTTCAACAAAAGTAGTTTAAAGTGAATGTGGACACAGTAAAGAGCTTGACACAATAATTAGATGTAAAGAANAAGAAAGCCAAATGGTTGAAACATCATTGGAAAAATAACCATAGTAGCATATCTAACTATTTAATTTATTGAAAAAACATAGAAAACCAACTTATCAAATTGTAAGAATTACAGAAAATCTGAATGGTTGCCATCAATATTTATATTGGAATTTATAGACCTAATAAAATAGTATTGACTGGTATGAAGTCTAACATCTTTATTATCTTAGGCCTGTTCCAGAAATAATGGGGGGGACCAAAGACAATTTTTGAAAGGACCTACAATACATAAAATTCTAATTCCTTTGTCTAATTGTTTCTTCAGTGCAAGCCTCCAATAAACCCCAATAAACCCCACGGCTTATCAAATTTTAACAAGTGTGAATGGTATTGCAAGGCAATACAGAAGTTCCCTACCGGTGGAATAATTCTTTGTTATACCAGCAAAAATAGTTAAAGAAGAAAAGTCCTCCTTCAAAAATCAATAGACACAACCAATACTCAAACTCGAGCTATAACCCATAGTGGTTGATTATAATCATTGCAAATATCAGCTTAATATCTGAAACGGTTAAGAAAAAAAAATCTGGAAATTTACCAAAATTTTCTAAGTCAAAGGCCCATAACTCCATCCAAAAATCAATGGACCGGAACCAAACTTTAACTTGATCTGTAACTCATAGTGGTAGACTCACATAGCAAATATTAGCTTAATATATCGAACGGTTTAGAAGTCCGGAAAACCTATATTTTACCACAATTTTCTAAGTCAAAGGCCAATAACTCGTCCAAATTCAATGGACTGGAATCAAACTCAAACTTGATCTGTAACTCTTAGCGGTAGACTCACATAGCAAATATTAGCTTCATATCTGGAACGGTTTAGAAAAAATGTCCAAAAAAACAATATATTTTCCGGAATTTTCTGAGTCAAAGGCCCATAACTTCATCCAAAATCAATGGACCAGAACCAAACTCAAACTTGATCTGTAACTCATAGCGGTAAACTCACATAGCAAATATTAGCTTCATATCTGGAACGNAAGATGATGTTTGTATGTATTACCCTTGAAAAGTTATGAAGGTTTTAGAAAAAAGTTTACGCCGCCGCCGCCGTCGCCTTCGCCGTCGCCGTCGCCGGATTGCTATACCTATGTCTCGCCTTCAGCGACTTTCGTCGCAGGCGAGACAAAAAGGTCTGGAAAACCTATATTTTACCACAATTTTCTAAGTCAAAGGCCCATAACTCCGTCCAAAATCAATGAACCGGAACCAAACTCAAACTTGATCTGTAACTCATGGTGGCAGACTTACATACCAAATATTAGATGAATATCTTTTGTAGTATGGGAAAAAAGTCCGGAAAACTGAGTGTGACAGACTGAATGACTGACTGATTGACAGACTGACAGACTGACTGACTGACTGGCGTATTGACTGACAGACTGACGGAGTGCAAACCTAAAGTCGCCTTCGGCAAAGCCGGTAGGAGACTAATAATAGTGTCTTGCCACCCCCTTCCCCCCACTCCACTCATACAATTATTTCTGGAACAGCCCTCATCAGAACTATATATAGAATAATGGAAGTTTCGTTTTTGATACAAGAAATATTTGCGAACAATAATGGACGAGCCCCTTGTGGGCGAGTCCATTGTTGGAGCAAATATTTCTTGTATCAAAAACAAAACTTCTATTATTCTTTTTATTGGTAATTATTAACTAAATCTTTTAATAAGACAATAAGACAAATTTTGAAAATGAATGTTAATTTTCAACTAATCACGAAATTGACTAGTATTGATTAGTAAAAGAATTTATACAACCCGGTAAAAGTCTCTATAGATGTATATTTCTTTGTTTCATTGATTCTGATTGACAAAGTAGGCGTGGCCTAAGATACTTTTTGCCAATATTTTTTCGTATTCGGGCAGTAGCAAATACTGAAAAACATTTGTTTCGTGAGATCAAAGGAAACTCATACAAATTACCGATAAATGTATATACTGTCTGGAAATTTATCATGGTTTGAGCTCATAAAATTAGGATGTGTGGAGGTCTGTTACTTTGTTATAATTTTTTATTGAAATTTGCTGCAATTTAGACTAGATATATGTGATGAGTTTAAGCTGCTAAAGCAAGTTTTAATGAAATGATCTGGTACAAAAAATTATATAAGGTAACAGCAAAATGTTATTGTGTATTTGAAAATGGCATTTATGTGACATCATCTCCCCCATGCAAACTCTATCTTAAGCTAATTTGAGGTTTTTGTTTAGATCCTATTAAAATTTGTCCTTTTTAGGGTGTAGTATACATCTTTGGTTATCGATCTTTTAAATGATCTGCACTATAAATTGTTGAGATGGTAATCTGCTGAAACTATATTTACAGGAACTTCGATAGAAGTTATTATTCATTGATTCACACAACATACAGTGGCATCAATCAACATTCAGATAACTGATTTTCTCCTAAGATTATTTCACCTCTTCTGTTTTAACTCACTAATAAAGGTAACCAGAGGCTCTCAGGGGCCTTATCGCTCAAATGGACCATGGCTGACATAGAAAGATGAATGGCATTTCCAATAGGGTCCAGACTTTAAACTATGTTCCCTGCTGAGACCACCTTGGAGAAGATCTTTGAATGAGTTTTTCCCATACAGTCCAATGTTAAAACTAGGTTCTCTGCTGGCGTCCATCTTTGATGAGGCACAGACCTTTCAGATATCTTTTTTTGGAAGGGACACTCTAAAGACCATTGTGACAAGGTTTGGTTCTGATTAGACAGGTAGTTTTTGAGAATCAGACTTTTGAATGTTTTTTCCCATAGGGTCCAATGTTAAAACTATGTTCCCCACTGGTGGCCATCTTGGATGAGGTACAGACCTGCAGGATACCTTTTCTGGAAGGGACAATCTAAGGACCATTGTGACTATGTTTGGTTCTAAATGGACTAGTAGTTTTTGAGAAGAAGATCTTTGGATGCATTTTCCAAAGGGTCCAATATTAAAAACTATGTTCCCTGCTGGCAACCATCTTGGATGAGGTAGAGACCTGTCTGATACCTTATTTGGACAAGACCATCTAAGGACCATTGTGACTATGCCTGGTTCTAATTGGACTAGTTGTTTCAGGAAAAAGATCTTTGAATGTGTTTTCTATATGGTCCAATGTTAAAACTATGGCGGTCATCTTGGATGAGGTAAAGACCTGTCAGATACAATTTTTAATGGGGACCACCCAAAGACTATTTTGAACAAATTTGGTTCCAATTGGCCCAATGGTTACAAAGGAGAAGATCTTTGAATGAAAAGGTTAGGTCCACGACAGACAGACGAAACAGCAAATGATGGCAAAATCTTACCCTGACATAACTAGGTTTTCCCTCTCTGCCACAAAATGGCTATATAAATTTACATACAAAAGTTCCCCTTCAAGTTCAACTTTTATTTTACAGAACTAAAGCAAATGATATATGTAGAAAAGATCTGCAAAATAAAAACTTTCTATCTCAAAAACTGTAGTAGATTTGCTAGACAAATGATGTACCTATCTGGCAGCCGTGGGCCCACCCACTCCCGCCATTTTCATCATTCTAATAACCAGATCTTTCTGAAGAAAACCTGGTAAAATGTTCATCAATCCAATTTTACTTAACTTACATGTATAGTCCATGCTTTTACTTCATCTTTTCCAACTGTGAAGAAATAAATTAAATGCAAGGCTTTGTAACCATTCACTATAATTTTCTCCAGTGCACTGAAATGATATCAAAACACAATTTTTTCGGGAAGTTTGCAAAGGTATCCATTTTTGCAAGTTTACATTAATGACTTGTAAAATGTATGGACACTATTGGGTGATTTCTTTAAATAATACAGACATGTATTAGTCCTTGAGAACTTTGGATTTGATGTCAACAGCAATCCAGGATTTGCTCCCAATTTTGATTCTCCAGGCCTGTCAAGTTTTGAAAATCAAAATGTGCTAGATTTAACAAAATTTAGGAAGATCAAAGGAATTCCATCAAAGTTTAGGACACAGGTGGGCAAGTCTCATGCCTAATGCGCGAGACTTGACAGGCTTGGTCCTCTTTTCATTTGTCCCATGACTGAAGGCCTTGAAAAATTTGGCCAGTCTTTCTTTACCTCTTTTTTGGTATTCTAGGTTTTTTTAATTTTGTAACTTTTTAATTTCTGGTCATTTTTTTTTCATATTTCTTTAGTTTATTCATGTTAATTTTGGCCATTACAAAATCATTATTTCCATGAATACAATATACATCCTATTAATTGAGTGGGTGGCACAAACTCACCTTGTTATACTTTTTTCTTTGAGATATGCAACTTTTTCCTCTGGTTCCATGTCAAATAATTTTAACTCTACTGCACAGCTCATCAATATGACAATGGAACCAGGATCATTGGCATCGATCCATTCTTTAATTTTTGAAAGCCTGAAAATAATTCAACATTTGTATTTACAAATTAATTATTATGTTTTTCTTCCTCTTTAAAACATGACAGTAGATCAGAGATGGTACAAAAGATACATAATAACATTTAATCAAAGTTCAGATATATCTGGATGGCAAAGAGAAGAAAGAAACAAAACATCAAAAAACAAGATGTGTTTTGTGAAACACTTATGTCCCCGAGTAGAAGTAAAGAAGAAACATTTATCAAATTTTAACAATGAATGTCCTTCTGACAAAATAATTTGTAAAAATAAATTCTGGTATCAACTGAAAAGTTTAATCACATCAAATGATGATGGCAATTGGATGCAAACACAGAAGTCACCCAAATGAACCCCTCCAATCATTATCCAAGCATTTTTAAGAAAACAGTTTTCACCCCCCGCCCCCTTTTTGGAACATTTATAGTCAACTCATTGTGTTCTGTCTATCAGTGTTATCAGTACTTTGATAACACCAGGGATCATCAATACTGGTTCCCCAAAAGTGGAGGAATACACAGAAGAGAAGAAATGAAATAATAGATATTTTTAGTAACATCCCTCATCATTGATATATATAATACAAATACATGTAAAACGAAAGTAAATAAATGAAGAAAATATGCTGAATGATGTAAAAAATCTTTTTTACAAAAAAAATTCTACAGATATCAAGAAACATTTCATCATAAATGAGTTTAATTTCTATATATATA
>MJUU01008002.1:98558-112918 GCA_002080025.1 Modiolus philippinarum
ATGCACATTCAAGAGTACATAATGCTTGTTTTGAAACGACTTAATACCCATTTTTAAGGAAACTTTAAATCTTTAAATCCTGAAAATTCTCCCTTGCATAAATCTTTCCTTAGCTTATTTTTGCTTTTCATTTAGATTTGTTTGTGGTTATTTGATGTGTATCAGAGTTTACAAAGTTTTAGTTTAAGGTCTTTCAAATGTTTTAATTTGATCTGCACTGAAGAGACATAAATTCTAGGAATGGCCATATGAAGAAAATGAAATAACATGTAACTTTGGAATTTTGTAATTTCAGTTTAATTTCTTACCTTTCCATGGCATGTATTATCTAGACAACTCAACACTCTGTTTGCTGCAAAATAAAAGTAATGCAGAATCATGATAAAAAATAAATCGCAACAAAATACTAGACAGTCTTACACATAAGGCCAGTTTATCAAGCACTAAATAGGTGTTTTACCCATAAACCGGTTTAACCCTACCGCTGGCTTTTGCTAGTGCCGGTACCAAGTCCGGCTGTCCCTAGTTCCTATCGTTGTTTATGTTTGTCTTTTGTATTTTTTTTTTTTTCTTGTGCAGTTCCTATTTACTTTCTGGCATGTGGCTATGTTTTTCGGCCATTGTAGGTGTTTCCTGTTATCTTTTTTATTCCATTTCAACATTAGAGTGAATGGGGTTATCTGGTTCAAAACCTGGCGATAGGTGGGAGACTGTAGAGGCTTTTAATAGCCTGTATTGATCTTCAAGACAAATCAAGACAATGGCTTATAGACAGTTCAAATAAGATTAAATATGTATGGGTGTCTCATTTCTAGTTTATTAACAGAGTTCGATGTTTATACATATGTACATATAAGTCCCGATATTAACT
The DNA here is from genome assembly GCA_002080025.1 of Modiolus philippinarum. Classification (NCBI taxonomy): domain Eukaryota; kingdom Metazoa; phylum Mollusca; class Bivalvia; order Mytilida; family Modiolidae; genus Modiolus; species Modiolus philippinarum. Next base: position 99,430 of record MJUU01008002.1, read on the forward strand.
GTTCCTAGCTACTACCAACAATCTTTGACATGATGTTCACTATCAAGACATATTTTAAAGTGGCACTAAGAACAATTGTGAACAAGTTTGGTTCAAACTGGCCAAGCAGTTTCATTTCTAATCCTCGTTTTTACGGAAATGTTGTTAAAAATGCCAGATATTGATTGAAAGTCCAGAAAAGCTGGGACGTAACTTACATTCTTTACGTAATAGGGGATATCGACAGGATATTCTGCTTGCATCAGTTAAATTAGCTTTAAGACCTAATGACCTCTCACTGATACTGCCGATGTCTACTGAAATCTGATGAATCTTGACCAAATCCTTTAGGAAGTTTTGAATTTGATTGTTCTTCCATAGTGCGACAGTGTTCTACCAGCAGACTAGGCTCCTTGATCTATCCGGCTGTTTAGCGGCGAGCACCCCTTGACCCATCTTTCTAAATTATGGATTGTTTTTTTCTTTCCCTTCAAGATTGTGGTCATGGAGTTAGTGGTCTACCTGTATTGGGTTTTATTCGTATGTTTATTATACTATATGGAAACGGGACAGATAAAAGGGAGGTTTGGGTACCCATACACCGGTTTAACCCTACCGCTGGCTTTTGCTAGTGTCGGTAACAAGTCCGGCTCTCCCGAGTTCCTATCGTTGTCTACGTTTGTCTTTTGTCTTATTCGTGTTCTTCATGTGTAGTTCCATAGCAGATTGTGGCATGTAATTATAATTTTCAGTCATTGTAGGTGTTTCCTGTTATCATTTTATTTATATTTAAACAATTAGCATATGTTTTATTTTATAATTATCTTTCACAATTTAATTAAAACTATATAGTAATTAAATATCAAGCGTCACCTTGAAGAACTTTTGATATACATTCAGCAGAATCACATCGACAGAAGTGGTGGTTTTGTAATGTATACTGGTCCTTACAAAAGGACTGAAATGAATTAATATGTAATATGATTGAAAAAGAGTCTTGGTTCTAGTGCTGCTGGTGAGGAATTAATTCCAGAAATAGCCATATAGCTCATACTCCATATCATTTTGTGAATTATTTTTATTTTTTTGTTTGGGTAAACAAACGAAGATTTGTTTTCAAATACTTGGTTTGAAACGTATGCATCGTTAGATCATTCGAACAAATAAAAATGTATATATATTCAATACGAATGCAGATTACTTATGAATTGAATCAAATATTTCAACACTTCAAATAACCTTTTTGTGTTTGAAAGATCACACAAGCGTGATTACTTTTTGTTGTACCCACCGAAACGAAATGTTAATGTCTATGTTTTCCTATATCTAATACCTTATACGTATCATTATAAGTAAACGGATGTCGATCAGAAGTGATTGTAAAAGGCTCAACAAATTATTTTTGGTTTTGTTTGGTGAAAGTCTGTTTTTATTAGTGCCAAACTTTGTTGAATATGAAAACATGTTGAAAGACCTTTTTAGAAGAAAATAGTTATTACGCAAGTTATTCCAGTTTCATCAGACAGTTGCTATGTTTACAAATTTATTTATCAGGTTGTTTCTTTCAGGATTTCATCTTTATTGAAAACTAAGGATTTTCTTACGTAAATGGTGGTTTACAGCGTATGATGACCCGTGTAAGATCGATGCACGCGATCTTGCACTGGTAAATGGCCAACCATAAGTGTTAATTCATATGACAAAACAATCGTTACCATGACAAAACGTCACAGCACATCTGACGTCAAAATGTCAAGTACATTCTAATGACGACGACGTTGTTCACATGGTAAAGGTTTGCTATCCGTGTTTTACGGAATAAATAGGCACTTGCATTCGGTCAAAATTAAAGATCAGGATATCTGTCACTCGTGTAAGAAATTATACGTCTTTTCCGCTACGCTCAACTCGAGAAAAGACAAAATTTCTTACACTCCCGAAAGAAATCCCGGTCTCCAATTTGATGTTGTGAAATATCCTATTAATCTTCCTCATACAAAGCTCTGTCCTTAGCGGTTTCTAGCTTTCAATTTAAATCATATTGGTAACTTGCTCTGTATCATTTTTTGGTCTTCCAAATTTTTAGATTCTATCTGCGCTGAAAAGACATAATTGATGAAGAAAATATAACAGGAAACACTTACAATGGCCGAACATTACAATCACATGCTATAATCCACCAGGAAAGTGCACAAAAAATGATAAAATGACTAAAGAAAAACATAGACAACGGTAGGAACTCGGGATAGCAATAAGTTGTCGAAATGGCTATATGCAGAAATTAAATTTACAGCAAGTTACAATAAATTCGTTATCTAATTATATATTGTAGTTAAATACATACATACTTACCGTATATTGACTATGGCATTCACCACTTATAATCCCGTCATTATTTATCAATTTGCAAACTGGCCTCTTTTCCGTCTATAGTTAAAGAAGAAGCATGGCAATAAGTAATTAAAATTTTACTTTTCATTCTAAAATACCAGAAATCATTCTGCAAAGCACTAATATATATAGAATAATGGTAGTTTTGAAGGTCGAGACAGAAAATATCATCACCATATCGCAGCGAATCCGATAGGACGAGCTGTGATACTAGTGATATTTTCTGTCGAGACCTTCAAAACTACATGTACCATTATTGTTTTTAAGAGTCATGATGTCAATTTCATGACGTCATTGCCTGATATGTTCTTGTATCAGGTCAGTACGGAGATATTGACAATATCAGTCAGTAAGATCAAAGAGAAAATGTACATATTGCCGATAAATAGGGTTCACACTCATATGAATGAGATATTTCATGTACAAGGGACGTTTGTTGTTTTAGTACAGGAGACATTACTGTTGACGAAAAGACAGAAAGAGTGGTATGGGGGTAATGTAGCAACGACGAAGTTTGAAGCAGTTTCAAAACATATGCTGGACATACAGTCTTTTTTTAATTATAATATTGTTTTTACAAAGCAGATATTAAGAAATTATGAAGTTTTGATGTTGATTCAAAATCAAAAGGACACATTTTGCGCACATATGTACTTTTGTCACTTTTGCTTAACGCCATTCAAAATTATCTAATGAAACTCCGACAGATTAATTCACTCCAAAACATCGTTTGGTGGGTAACATAATAACTCTTTTTGTTGTTTGTAAAGTGTCATACAGTTGAAATGAAATGATCTCAATTAACTTCAGTTTGATAACCATTATATATGATACCATACTTCATATACACTTGGCCATAAATATGAAATATTCGAATATTCGATACAACAAATCTGTCAGACCACTCCTTCAACCCGTTCTGAAACCCATTTTTGGTGAAAATGGGACATTTTCAAAACAAATATTGGATGAACAAATATTTCCCAAAAAGGCAATTTTCGATGCCCATCGAGTTCAAGAATGATTTAAGTATTAATGTCAGCGATTTTATAACGATTTGTATCATTTTTGAAAACACAAAGCCCTCAAATATCTCAGGCATTCTCAACAAAAATATTCCATATTTATGACCGAGAGTATATTAATGAAAGTCATTCATTCTTTTTTTAGAATAGGGGACCATTTAAGGTTATAATGTTAAGTACTTGTAATATTATTATAAAAATGCAATGAAATCTGATGGCACTAAAACTTACACAAGTGGTATTTATACAGTGTAATTCTCCGATAAAATCTGCAAAAATAATATGATGTGTATATTGTTATTGCTTAAAACTAAAAAAAACGATAAACGTGTGTATTGACATTTAATATTTTCACCATCTGTATCCTGCATGCAGTGCGTGAAAATATTACTACCCACGTGTTAAGTCTATACCATAATCAGCCTATTACAGGCGGAAATATCCTTTGTTCTAAGCCCCAGATGCAAAGAATATTTACAGACATACTATATTGCCTGTGAACAGTATCGTTTAAAGATATACTGAAATGCTTGTATTTACTTTCTTTTGTAACACACTCTAAAATTTAGGTGTTATGTATGCGGAAACAATGCTCATGGTTAGTGATTCTTTGGGGTACAATATGTACCACACCAATATTGTACTCTCTAAAACATGGTTGCATAAAACAACAGCTGTAGAATACCGAAGGAACAAAGATGGGAGATCCAAAAAACTCGAAGTCCAAAGACATGGCCAAAAACGAGAACACAGAAAACATTGGCGCCAGACACAAAACACTGACGTTAGACAGACACAAAGCACAGAAATAGAATACATCGACAAACGAATACAGAAGCAAAAAAAGGAAAGGGTTATGGTATAGAAATCACAACATTCAAAACAAAGGCACTCACAGTGTGAACTCCAGTGACACTGAGAGTGACGTCAGGTGCATATTATCATTGCATATTACCAAAGCAAGAAACTGTAAATGTCAATAAACAACAGTATTATGACAGAATAAAAAGAAAATAGGAAACAACTACAATGGCCGAAAAATATAGTCACATACCACAAAGTAACTAGAAACTGCACAAGAAAAAACCAACAAAAAATACAAAAGACAAACGTAAACAACGATAGGAACACGGGACAGCCGGACTTGGTACCAGCACTATCAAAAGTCAGCGGTAGGGTTAAACAGTTTATGGGTACCCAAACCTTCCCTTTCTCTATACCGTTTCCCTATGGTATAATAAACATACGAATAAAACAAGTAGACTACTAACTCCATGACCACAATCTTGAAAAGGAAACAAGTGAATACCCATACACCGGTTTAGCCCTACCGCTGGCTTTTGTTAGTTCCGGTACCAAGTTCGGCTGTCCCGAGTGTCTTTTGTCTTATTCGTGTTCTTCATGTGTAGTTCCATAGCAGATTGTGGCATATTATTATAATTTTCAGCCATTGAAGGTGTTTCGTGTTATTCATTTTTACATGACATATTCTTATTCTAACAACGTGCGTCGGGGTAACCTTTCCGAAAACATAGTTAGTGTAGTTTCAAAAGCATTGATGTCACATGGACAACATGGAACTGAGTTATATGTAATATTATATTATTTTTTACATTAAAACAAATGCAGTCGCCCCAAAATAGTTCGGAAGTTAATGATATTTAAGGGTTTATTCACTATTGATGTTAAATAAGAAAGACCGTCTTGATCTAAATGTGAGGTATGAACATAGTTCATTGTTCAAGGCCTCATAATGCCTTCAAGATGAAGAACAACAATAATAGCGTTGTTCCATTGCTTGGTTTAATCATGTTCTTATATAGACTTTCTTCAAGTGCATTTACTCCATATCTTATCATTGTTAATCTGACATTAGACACTGAGTGACAATTGAATGTTGTTATAACAAGATGTTTCCATACTTACCTCTTACAGTCTTTGTTACACAGGCATTTGTTGTACATCTGCATGGACGGTCACTTAACACATGATAATTGAAATATTGGCAAAAATTCTACAAAAATACAACATTGCTATTTTCATTCTGTGTATTTGTGTTCTGATATAATGTTACGAAGAAATTAAAACAAAAACGACAACAATCACATCCGATCAAATCATGGACATATGTCTCTTTTGTCGTCCGACAAAAACAAAGCGTAGGTGAAAACTACAATAAAACAAAACTTGCCCCTCGACAGCAGAACAGTATTTGCTAAATTGAAAAATATATATATTGCAAGGTTCAATAAAATCGGTTTTCGGGTCAGCACCGAAGTACACTGAAATAAGTAACATTCTCCTAAAAATCTTTAATATATGTCTCTTTAGCCCTTTATCTTCTATTTAAATAATTGCCCTGGGACAGCCTAAAAGGTTTTGTCAAACTGAAAAGTACAATTTTGTCTTGGACACAATTAAAGCCCTTTGTAAAGGCTATCATTATTATGAAAAAGTTGACTATAGTTGATTATTCGGATTTCGTTTGGTTTTGCATTTTAAACATTTTTTGAAATTATGGATTTCCTTTGTTTGAGTTCTAGTGCTGCTGATGAGGAATTAATTTCCGAAATGGCCATACAGCTCATTAAAATTATTACAGTTGGAGTAAACATATGTGTAATGGTCTCATGATCATTTACTCCATATCCTTTCGTAAAATATAGGTAGTATCAGTCTCTTTTTCAGGAGCAGTTGATATCCGTTGGGTTAAATCCATTAAAAAGGGGAAAATAATTTTTAGTATTTTCGAAATGGAAATGCACAGAGGTCTATCAACTTCCATTAAATATTCATATATTTTAAGGCACTAAGCAGCAAAAAGAAAATAAAGGAAACTCTAGGGAGAACCGATTCCCGTAAAATTTTGTCGTCTTATATATAACATATTTTTACTTGGATTTTAAACACTGTTTGCTACTGTTGTTCTATTACCAAAGCTTTTCAAGGTTTTCATTATCATTTCAATTACAAGTTTTATTATACGCATACCCCTTACGGTGTTTACAGTGAACAAAATACAAAGCCATCCATTACATGACATTTTTTATCAGGGGAGAGAACTATTTTTTGCGAGTAAAGATACTTGTAATTGAACATAGACAAATTGTTTCTAAACGTAAATGAAATGTGATAAAAACAATAAAAGTACTGATGCAACCTAGCGCCATATGGTTAACAAAAAAAAAAAAAAAAATCGAATGAAGTATTTTTTTTTAATATTGTCATAGCAAACCAAAATCTAATTATAATAATCCATATAAAGATTCATCTTCAAAATTAACACTGACATGTTCACGTTCGAAAGGAATGAGACCGATTGCATCAAAATAGTGATTAAATTCAAAAGATCAATTTAAAACTGGTGATAAGGAGAAACTTAAATCTAAATTTAGGAAAGTACATATATTACAGAGAGAAAAATATATAAATCAGTGTACGCCATGATTAACAAATAAACTGGCAATTTGGACGAAATAGCTGTTTATCTATTCCATGGGAAGTTTGAATTCCTTATAGGAAGAAACTAACATATGTGAAACGAATAAACCCACCCACCCATCCCTCTACACCACAAAAATAGTAATATATGTACTTTAGCAAGCAAGACTTTCAAAAGTGGTAAGAGCGCTGGAAAAAATAAAGTTCGTGGCCATAAACATAAAAATTTCTCTATCAGTTTTTAAACATCTTTGAATTTATGGTCTTTCAAACGTTTAGATTTTATCTGCACTGAAGAGAAATAAGTCGTCGAAATGCGCATATGCAGAAAATAAATTTACAGTAACTTCGGTATTTATTTATTTGAAAGACCTGTTTATAGACTGCCTATATCTGAAATGTCCTTCAATACAACTGCATATGATGCTGCAATATACTTATCTTTAGTTGTACTTCTCTTGTGTTGCATTTGTGAGTGAGTGTAATACTTAACTATTTTAACATGGTATATGAACAACAAAGTTAAAGGCCTTCCCCTTCAATTTACTTCAGAACAATTTTTAAATTATAAAGCTTTAAATGAACTAAAGAATAAGAACATAATAATTTGATGAATTGAATATTAGACAAAATATTCAGAGTATTCTAAAAGGAACAGAAAGAAACAGAAGAATCAGGGGAAGGAAAAGGAGAAACGATCTGTAATAGTCAATCAAATATGTTACTATATAAGGAAAAATATGGCCTGTTGTAACAATATCCTTATTTTGTTCAAATATGAGGAAAAACTTCCCATACCGATTAATATCTACGTCTACATATCGGAAAGTTTCTATTAATAAATCTTGTCTAAAATGAACATAAGATGAAGAACAACAATAAAAGCGTTGTTCTATTGCTGTGTTACCATGTATTTATAGAGATTAGAGATTTTGTCTCATTTGCATTTACTCCATATCCCTTCATTGTTAATATAAGATAAATATTGATAATCAAATGACCAATACTGTACCACAAGCGAAATTCTGATTTGATATTATTTTGTTTACGCTTTTTGAGCCCTTTTCACAATAAATGACTAATCATTTGATCAAACTTATATACCTAAAACTTACCAGGTGATAACCTGCACATCTTGAGGTTAAATGTCCGTTATGTTTTTCTATAACACAGACATGATTGGTATTCCTCTAAAATTACACCATAATGACATGAAGTAAATTTTGTATAAAGACTACTTACATATTACAGATTAACGTAAAATAAATATACGAATAGCAAACTGTTTGTTACAGTACTTCGCTGATCTAAAACGCCAATTTTTAAACAGATGATGCAAAGTCAAACTGTCAGCGAATCATTCTTTGAAATACAGAATCATATATAACGACAGTAAAAAAAAACACCTATTTGATGTATGCATATTTAAAAGGTCTCAAATGTACATAACGTAAAATATAATTACTAAACAGAATTGAAAATCAGTTGAAAATGTAAGTGGTTGGGAGACATTTATTCTCGTGAACCACATATGATAGCCTTGCAGAATACCAAGATCGTGGTAACAAACTGAAAGATAATCAAGTGGAGTGTGGCTATTTTTTATGAGCAAAAGACATAGGAGTAACAAAATAGTATCGTGATTCAGATTTTCTATTATAAGTCTTTGAGTATTAGCCAAAAAAATCAATTTACACTTATGAAATGTTTTTTGGTACATCAGCCAACTTGGAAAAATCCTACCACTCAGACACATTTTTAACTAAATACACAATAAATGATTCAGGCAAAGATTAGTTAAATATGGTTCTTCAATATCAGAGGGAAATGTTTTTTAATGTTTACGATTGACATACGACGGACTGAAAGGTTTTTTTTTATGTGTACGACTGACATACAACGGACAGAAACCGACCGACGGAAAGTGATGGTAACAACTCACATATCCTTTTTAAGCCAAATGAGCTTAATACTTTATATTTGTAGATCCACAATAATCATTTTTACTTACCATCAGAAACTACAGGCGATTGCTATTGTTTCTGAGGATCTGATTCTATACAGATATATTTTCTGGTAATCATGTCATTTATAATTTAATTATTGTTTTTGTAATAATAGTGGTGTCGTGTGTCATATGTATTATTTTTTTTGATACTGCTGTTTACAAACGACAGTTTATTATATTATGCGTACTTACACATGTATGAGAAAAACAATTCAATTCATTATCATATCCAAACAAATCTGAAAGGTTGATAAAAATTACGAAATTGTTGAAAATTATTATTCCTTCACGATATACAAACAACAAAATTTCGCCTTTCCAGAAACTGATAAATTATGGATACAGTGATTGTATAAAATTTTTAATTGTAAAAACAATCGATTTTCAACCAATGACGTTATGTTATTTACTCTCTCAACCAATCAAAATATTTTGGTGTACGCTCTACCCACAATGCTTGAGTTTCTGAAACGGCGAATTACTGATGTGATCTATACACGATATAACAATTACATCGCAAAACCAATCCTGTAGCAGTTTCAAGATTCCTTTTGTCTTAGGGTTAGAAAATGACATTAACTACATGTAATCAGCTACCAAACAGATCCTTCAAAAACATATTTGCTTAACTAACAGTGTGACGGTTGTTGTTTACAGAGCAGGACATGCGTACCCTTCCGGAGCACCTGATGTCACTTCCAGTTTCACACTGTGAGTGCCTTTGTTTTGAATGTTGTGATTTCTATACCTGTGCTTTGTTTCTGTCTAACATCATTGTTTTCTGTGTCTAACGTCAATGTTATCTGTGTTGCCGGTTTTGCCACGTCTTTGGACTTCGATTTTTGTAAATTCCACTCCTTTGTTCCTTCGGTATTCTATTGTTGTTGATAGAAAAAAAAAACAAAAACAAAAAAAACAAAACAAAACAAAACAAAAAACGATCCAAATTCGTTTTTTGTGATGTCGTTTAATGGTATTTAAGAATTGAATATCATTGAGCATTTGTTGGGCAAGGGTTCTGATATACCTACTCTTCAGAATGATGGCTTTTACACAATTAGAGTTCGTTTTAGTGGTATGTAAGAATTGAATATCATTGTGCATTTAATTGAAAAGGGTTCTGTATACCTACTCTTTAGGATGGTTTTTACACAATCAGAGTTCCTACAATGACAGACCTGACCTTCTGTTGGACGGTGGTGATAACGGCTACAATCATCCTACAAAAAACACATAACTCTTTAATACTATACTACTAAAAAAAATTGATATTTTCATTTGAATGAAATACCTTAAATCAGTTTAGTATATTGTTTTTTTTTTCATTCAATAGATATCATATTGATTTACATGTTCTTAAGATCTTTTCTTTCATCTGAATGTCATATTGTTATTCAAATTTTATAAGTGAATTCGGTTTAATTAGTAAGTTTTGTCTTTTAATCCTTTTTCTATAAAATACAATTATGTAATAAAATATAGCAATCTGACTCTGTCAAAAATTGAATAATTAAAAAGTGTTTGATCAGTAGAAAGTCCACAGAGGAATGTAACTTTATAAGGAAAAGTATTTAAAGATATTTATTTACAGAAGAGGCGCTAAACAAATATTATTAGCGAACGAATATTTCAACCACTAGCAAATATGTTATGATGTTGTTTGGCCATTTTGATCTTATTGCGATCTTGACAGGCTTGACGCAATTTCGTTCTAATATAACAAAGTAAGTCGTATTTCAAGACATTATACCCCAACACGCGAGTGGGTGGTATACTTGAATACCCTTGTCCGTCCGTCCGTCTTTCCGTCCGTCCGCAGTTTATCGCATTCTTTTCAGTTGCTGTTGGGCCGATTTATTTCAAATTTGGTATTTGACTTTATATATAGGGGGGAATGCGTCGTCTGTCATTTTGTTCCCCTTATGATATCAACTTCCTGTTTGGCGGGACTTAGCCATTTATCCCTTCATTGAACATAGTGAAAATTTTTCGTCGCACTTTTCTCAGCTACTGCTGGGCCGATTTATTTCAAATTTGGTATTTAACTTTATATATAGTGGGAATGCACCGTCTGCTATTTTGGTCCCCTTATTATATCAACTTCCTTTTTGGCGGGACTTAGCAATTTTCCCTTTATTAAACAGAGTGAAAATTTTCGTCGCACTTTTCTCAGCTACTGCTGGGCTGATTTATTTTAAATTTGGTACTTAACTTTATATATAGTAGGAATGCGCCGTCTCCCATTTTGGTCAACTTATGATATCAACTTCCTGTTTTGAAGGACATAGCAATTTTCACGTTATTGAACATAGTGAAAATTTTCGTCCCACTTTTTTAAGCTACTGCGGGGCGATTTATTACAAAATTGGCATTTGACTTTATATATAGCTGAATGCGTCGTGTACCATTTTGGTCGCCTTATGATATTAACTTCCTGTTTGGCGGAACTTAACATAGTGAAAATTTCGTCGCACTTTTCGCAGCTACTGCTTGGCTGATTTATTTCATATTAGGCATTTGTGTTTATATATAGGGGGAATGCGTCGTCTACCATTTTGGTTGCTCTATGATATCAACTTCCTGTTTGGTGGGACTTAGCCATTTTTCCATTTATTGAACATAATGAAAATTTTCGTCGTTCGCACTTTTATCAGCTACTGCTTGGCTGATTTATTTCAAATTTGGTATTTGACTTTATATATAGAGGGAATGCGTCATCTGCCATTTTGGTCACTTTATGATATCAGATTCCTTTTTGGCGGGACTTAACCATTTTCCCCTTTTTAATGCTCAAAACAATACGAGTGGGGATATACCTAGCACGACAACGCGTACAACCTCATGTTTTTTCAAGGATGATCAAGACCTGTTCAATTTATCAAGATCAAACAAGAAAACTGCTCTCAAGGACGATCAAGATTGCTAAGTTTGTCCCGATCAAACAAGATTAAATCGAGATCTTGATTTATCTAAACAAACTTAACTCGTCTTGATCGTTTCTAAACGCAATTAACATGTGGATCTTATTAAATAGTAATTTATCCGTCTGCAGGGTATTAATTTATTATCTTAACTTTTTTTTCAAACATTCTGTGCTAAAGTATAATTGTATTATTGCTCAAAATATGATCTCAAATTCGGGGGTCACCGTGCATTTAAATACAAAAACTGAAATTAAAAATTTATGGATTTTGCAAAGAAATGAAGGGAAAATCATCAAATCATAAAACCACAAAGAAAGATATGCGTTATTGAGAAGAATAAAACAAATTAATAGACCTGCCCTTTTTGCAGGCGACTTTGTCCTGCTCTGCATTTGACAGGGTCCTCCGCGTTCTTAGTTGTAGTATGATGGGGGTGCTCTTTCCGATTATGTATTCAAAACAGAATAATGATTAAACAGATATATGCACTAGATGTAAGACAAATTGTAGAAACTGGGTCGTTTATATGTCCTGCAGAGCTATGACGTTTTCATATTATGACGTCATTAAAGCTCTAAGGAACGATAGAATATCGTTACAACATTCAAAATCGATATTATTTCGAGAAGTTTGGTCAGAATATTCATTTAGTTAAAAATCCTTTATGGTTAAAATGATAAAAAGCTACAATTTGTCGGACGTCTAGTGTATCTATTTTTTTTTATCATTATTCTGTTTTTTTAATACATAATCGGAAAGAGCAAACGCTATAGATGTTTCATTTTATCCATTTGATCTCGTGGGAGATCTGGAATTAAATTCATTCCCTTTGAAACGTTGGGAGAATTGCTTGATATATCTAGGTCAACCTCTGATATATCCGGGTCAACAGGATATGGCTTTTGCTGAAAGGCTCTGCAGTCTGATATAAACATGGGGAGGATGATAAACAATGTTATCATCTCAGGATAATTCTTATACGTTTTATATACGTATACGTTTTATGAATTATGATATAAGGTTCATTTGCCCAATTTGAGTATTCAGTTAAAATTATATCAATTTTTTCCATGGCAGTACTTAAATGAGGGTAATTACATAATTATCGAACAGAACTGTCAAGAACCGAAATACAAAACAGGTGCAAAACCTCCTAAAAAGTTGTCAACCGCAATAGTCCTGACTTGGTACAGTCATTTCAAGAGAAAGTTTGGGTTAAAACAGAGTAAAAGGAGAACATTGTTTCTTCTCAAAGATTAGACCGAAAAGAAATAACCATATACACATGAACATATATCATCATCATAATAGAGAATAACTTTTCATTGTTTTGTGATGAAATATTAATGCATGTATTGTTTCTTGAGTTTTTAGTATTTTCCTGAAGGATTTTGTGATTACATTTCTGACATATTACTGTCATTGGTTTTGTTCATGGCCTTCCTAATCATTTTGAGTTTTGAATTTCCTTTGTCTTCTTTGCTTATGAATGATTGTTACGTCGACAAACCGATTACTATTATGATTACATTACATTATATGTATAAAACGGACCAAGTGGAGATTGAATGGATTTCTAGTAAGATTGAAAATTTATAATCCAAAGTCGCAGTTGTCTTGGACGAACATTCTATTCACATTTGCTTAAGTGAGTTGTCGAGGAATCATTTTTTTAGATAAGCTGGGTTCCACATTAAACATAAATCTCGTTATAAAGGACA
>MJUU01008002.1:140979-155722 GCA_002080025.1 Modiolus philippinarum
TGGCTTGTGTAATCTGATACATTCAGATCTTTGACTAAATTTGCACTTTTGTTTGAACACCTTGATAATGTGAACCGCTCTTTTAGGCAGTTTTGATAAAAAGAATGTCAAATTATCCATTATTGAACTTAGTCCTTTATTTCAACATATTATATCATCATAGTACTCAATTTGTGATGGGAAACGTTGCACAGTTCTGAACGTACTAATCATGGGTAGCTTTTCTTGAATTTTTGCATTGCTTTGACATATTTTCTCATAAAGATACAAAGTATGTTTTTATTTGAAACTCAGATATAGTTTGGCCTTTGCTGAAGTGATATGGACTGTCTTTATTTTATTCTTTGTTCAACTATATACATTTAGTTTCCTTTTTGTCTATGACAGTATTAGGGTGGAACTTAATAGTATCTCAATTATAACTTGCACTTGAAGATTTTTTTCAGTAATAAAGTAATGAATACTTGTTTGAATTACCAAACATATACATGACATCTTGTGAGTTTGGAAAAATGCCTTTCTCAGTTGAACATGAGTAACGGTGACGCAGGTGCAGACATGAAATAGGTCGTGTAATATTTTTGCTAAAAGGGTGAATAACAAAATACCAAAAACAAATTATGTCTCTTCGGTGTGGATAAAAACAAGATATTTGGAAGACAACAAACCATCTCGGTAGAATTTAATAGAGACCCTACTAGTTTATCGAAAAAGATCTCAATGAAAAAAGGCAAAATTCATCTAAGGTATGAGATGTGCACATGGGAGATACGTCTTCTTAGGTAACATTTTTTTTCTTAAATTTAGATATTGTCAGTTTTCAAATTAAATCTGTTTTCGGGTCAGCACCAAACTACTGACCTAGGTTCCTTAATACCTGAATACTATCAGGAAATTACAGTCCATCAGCAGAGGCCTAGTGGCCTAGTGGTAATAAATAACAAAATGCCAAAGTAACTGTAAATTGAGTATCTGCATAATTACATTTTGACATTTAGATCATATTGGTTATTTGATTTCTATTAGTTTTGAAACATCTTTGAGTTTGTGGTCTTCAATACGTTTAGATTTTATCTGCACTGAAGAGACATAAGTTGTCGAAATGCAGAAATAAAATTCAGAATACCTATGGCATTTAATTATTTGACAACTTGTGTTTCTTCAACGCAGATAACATCAAAGCCCTTGAAAGACCATGCACCAAACTTTGACAAATCTGATACAGAACCTATATCCAAAAAGATCGAAATGAAAAACCAAAATCAACTAAGACTCAGCTATGCACAAGGGAGATACAAATGTTTTCTTTCATTTAAATATTGCAAGTTCTCTTATAAAATCTGTTTTCGGGTCAGCACAAAAGTACTGACTACTGGGTTGGTAAATATTAGTCTACAAGCAGACGCATCAGACTGTTGTAATATGTCTCTTCAGTGCAGATCAAATAAAAACATTTGGAAAACCACAAACCAAACTTCGAAAATCAAACCTGATAGAGTGCCTGTATCTAGCAAGATTTAAATGAAAAGCCGAAATCAGCTAAGGAGAGTTATGCACTACGTAGATACTCCTTAGTCGTAAACAATTGTTAAAGAACATTTTCCCCCAAGTTAAGCTTTTGTTGTATTAAGATATGTAACACAATATTATTATTTTACACAGACCATGCAAAATTCACACTGGATTTGTATGGCTTGAAGCAAGCGACGAAGAGCTTAATTGCATCAAAGCAGTAGCAGAAGATGATTGGAGAACATTTTTGAAGTCAAGATCAAGCGAACTGAAATCCGGTAGATATAATATTATGATTAAAATAAGGATAAAATAAATCTTGAATGGTGAAGGAAAGGATATGGAGTAAATGCACATGAGACAAAGTCTCTACAAATGAGTCTATATTAAAACAAATGTTCCGCGAAGTTTGAAAACATATATTCCTGTGCAGAAAGAATACTGCAAAGTTGAATTTGCACAATCGCCGAAATTAACCGAATTAAAAGACCCCCCTCCCAACAATTTCGACAACAGTAAGCTACTTGATCTCTTCAGATAACTTAATACCGAAGTTACTGTGAATTTGGTTTCTGCATATGCGCATTTCGACAACTTATGTCTCTTCAATGCAGAAAAAATCTAAACGTTTTGAAGACCATAAACTCAAAGATGTTTAAAAACTTTTCTCCTTGACATTTACCCCATTTCCTTTCTTTTTCACAATAGAAAACAAATAATCAATATGATCTAAATGTTAAGCCAAAGTAAGCTAATGACAGAGCTTTGCATGAGGGGGATACTCCTTCAGTGTATGCAAATGAGTGTAGAATAACAAAATACCGAAGTTATATACTGTTAATTTATGTTCCGCATACGCGCATTTTGACAACTTATGTTTCATCAGTACAGATCAAATCAAAACATTTGGTAGTCCATTAACCAAAAACTTGTAGGAACTGATAGAGGACAAATAATTCAAGTATTTGCATGTTGCGAAAAGCATCTAAAGCATTATATCCCCCGCTTTTAACACAAACTCATCCGTAGGATTCTGAAAAGCGATTATAGTGTGTCATATTAAAACATTACTGAATACCCAACCGAATCTCGTTTTAATATGCTGAAAATATGTGATGGTCTTGCTCAAGGAGGGAATATGATCAAAGACCAAGTTACAGGTAGTTATTGTAATGGTAAAGTGTCCAAATATATAGTTTAAGAAACCAAACAGTAAACCAGTTTTATTTAAGATCGCAATTCTCTGTGGATTTAATAAACAAAAACGTGTATTCAATCTAAGTTTTACTATGAGAAATTGGGGGAAAATTCTTGCCAAATATATCACAAATGTGAAAGTTTTAACATGCCAATTTGTGTATTTTTCTCTTTACCCTCTTTTAAGGTAGATAGACACTTATGTTCATCTCAACGAGATTTTGTTAAAAGTCGGCTCAATTGAAGAACTTATCTTACTTACTTGAAATATGTAATAAAAAGTATGGGTCACCATGCTTGATTTTTCTAGAACTGATGTCAATGTTTGCTCACTTTTAGCCATTTTTTTCGTCTGTTTTTACATAGAATGCACTAGGAAAATATGGAAAGGCAATTTTCAGCTTAATGAAAATGAACCTTTTTTCCATGAGAATTTTATATGTTTTTCTAAATAGATAGTTTATGATATGATCTCTTGGTTGAGACGAAAAAATGTATATGTCACCACGCTTTTAACAGAGATATTTTACAAAGTTTCCGGAATAAACATTATTTACGGGAAAAGGGAGTTAATTCGCGGCAAAATGGTCTAAGTATGACGTTTCATATTAGTCATTCAATTATGACGTCACAAAGGAAAACCTGTCAAAGGACTGTCCCGGCAAGGAAATCAAACCAAACCCGTATTCGACTTTGTATTTTTCTAATGCGCGATTACACTGCGCAGAGCAACAGTGTCTATCTACCTTAATATTATATTATGATTTGGATTGACCTACCATGAATTCCATGCATAAGTAAACCCATCTTGCATGTATATTTTAAAGTTACCAAGCACAAATCATCTATGCACATCAGTTCAAACTCAGTCTGATCTTTGTTACTATTATTCAGATTATTGCTAATTGGTATGCAAACAACTAAATACCGAAGTAACTGTAAATCTAATTTCTGCATATGGCCATTTCGACAACTTATTCTCTTCAGTGCAGTTTCAATTTGAACATTTGGAAAACCATTAATTCAAAGATGTTGAAAAACTGATAGCGAGCAAGTAACAACTATGATCTAAATGGAATGTCAAAATCCGCAAGGGACAGTGATTATTCAAATGATCTTTTTTATTTATTTTTTTTATTGTTGTTGTTATTAATAGTATCCATGTAAAAAAAAGTTACCGTGACATGCTGCGTATACGGCATCCGTAACGTGGTCAGTGAGTCAATCAAGGGTAAAATCAAAAACCGTGAAAAGATCTACTTGATATTATGCACTGCCATTCATTTATATTCAAATTATAATGTTGAGAAGAATATGAAACTTCTGGTAAGCATTTTGCACAGTATTTTCACTCTTCAAAGTAACGCAATTATTATAACACATGAAATTGCGAATTATTGATATTTTGCTTTGTGCATTTACTCCATATCTGTTTTTATGCAGCAACATCATTTTCTTTTATTTCTTTTCTGAACAAAAGGTGGTTTTCTCACAGTTGCTTTTACTGGGAACGGCAAAACAGAATACTTGACAACAATCCGGAATGCTCTCAGAGATATGAAAAATGAGATATCACAGGTATATTCATCTTTAAATACAAATTAGAAGAAGTCAGTAATGTTTAAATTATTGGATAACATATAACAATATCTTGAAAGAGTCATTATTTTTGTGGAGTGAAAAATTCGATATCTCTTTCCACTTACTGTATTCAATCTCCTATATAAATTATGTTTCGTGGCGGGTGTATTGTTGGTATTATCAGTAATTTGTTTGAATTTCCTTTGATCTACAGAGACTGATAATTCCAGTATCACGGAACTGGACATTATCAAGACATTATTAGGTCACTGTGAAGGCGTAACGTGGGGGTTGCTAAGCTGACGTCACGTTTTGTACTATTTGTCAGGTTCATACGCCTAAGACGGTGAATGGAGAATGTATTTAATTAACTTTGCTTTAATATAAATTTCAGTTTAAATTCAATTTATTTTTGAGGTCTGTTTATCATTTTGTGAATTACCGATAAAAAAAAATATAGGAAATTTTGTTTTTGATACGGACTTTATCCTGGCGTAACGCATCAAGCTCGACCTAGCGGGCTCACTTGATACTGGCCGTGAAAAAGTCCGTATCAAAAACAAAATGTCCTATATTCCATATTTATCAGGTAACTAAATACCGAAGTTACTGTGAATTTATTTTTTGCATATGCGCATTTCGATTACTTATGTCTCTTCAGTGCAAATTTAAACGTTTGGACGATCATAAACTCAAAAGATATTTAAACACTGATAAGGAACAAGTAACTAACAACATTTAAATGTTAAGCCAAAATTAGCTAAGGACAGAGCTTTGAATTAGGGATATGCTCCTAAGTTTTCAACAAAATTCTAAAAATATTAACATTGCATAGATCCAAATAGAATCAGTTTCCGGGTCAGCAACGAAGTACTGACTACCGGCGTTGTGAATACCCTCAGGGACCGACAGTCAATAGGCAGGGGCATCGACCTTGTGGAAACTAATAACTAAATAGCAAAATTACTGTGAGTTTATTTTCTGCATATGCGCATTTTGACAACTTATGTCTCTTTAGTGCAGATAAAATCTTAACATTTGGAAGACTATAAACTCAAAAATATTTAAACACTGATAGAGAACAAATAACCAACATGATTTAAATGTAAAGCCTAAATTAGCGAAGGACAGAGCTTTGCATGAGGGAGATACTTCTTAGTTTTCAACAAATTTGGAAAAAAAAATATATATTCCAAAGTTCAAAATAGAATCGGCTTTCGGGTCAACACCGAAACAACGGCAGTAGAATACCGAAGGAACAAGGGAAGCGAAGACAACAAAATTCGAAGTCCAAAGACATGGCAACAGAGAAAAACAAAGACAAAACAAGGAAGTGAGACAGCTACAATGCACGGAAATAAAAAGATAACACCGAGAACTAAGGCACTAATAATGTGAACTCCAATGAAAACCGGCAGTGACATCAGGTTTTCCGGAAGGGTAAGCATGTCCTGCTCCGCTAGCGGCAGCCTTAACACTATCACTGAGTCAATCCAGGGTTGAGTCAAAACTGGTTTTGTCAAATCCGGGAAAACCGAAGTCCATAGTAACACGAAAATTATAACTCTCCCTGTATGACCGGATATTTGCTAGTATGTGCTTTGGTTGATATAAAGTAGGATATGCTTTTGTTATAAGCTTATTGTCGATAAATAGAAAGCAAATTATATCAAATGTGTATAAAAATTTCATAATAACTAAATGATGAAGCAAATACATAGGTAAGAGGTTTTAAATGCGTTGCTTTTTATGACTGATGTTTATAGATTTTGAAGAATATACAATGCTTATTATAGGATGAGGTTCAGAGAATGACGATGAGTTTCTACGGCGGTAGAACGGAAGCTGATATAAGAAAACCATTTGAAGATGGGTCCATAAAAAACCTTAGCCTCATAGATGTAAAACACAAAACAATTCATCTCAAAGAATTAGGAATCACACATGGTTTGTATTTTCAGAACTTTACTGCTTCTTCAAAGTACAGATAAAAAATAGCACAATATATTAATCAAAGCTTCCGTTATATAGATAATATTTTGTCAGTAAACAACTCTCACTATGGTCATTTTCCTTATCTGATCTATCCAAGAAAGCTCGAAATTAATGATTCTACAGACATTTCCACACCGGCCTCATTCCTGTGCCTTCATCTTTGAATAGACAACAGATGTAGACATCAAACTTAGCAGTATGATCAATAGTCAACTTATCTTTTCTTGTAGCAACATTTCAAGACAGCAGGCATATGGTGTTTACATACCTCTCAATGTCCTGTGGTCGATACAGTGACTTCCTTGATAGAGCCCAGTTGCTCACAAATCAGCTATTTAAACATGGGTATTTAACCAATACAAAATAAGTGTTGTGAGGTGGCTATATAATTCAAAAATACAACATTTAACCAATAACTTGGAGTAATTACTCTAGAGGTGTTACGGTCAATATCACAATCTTGTGGACCGCTATGGGATATTTGTTTTCCAGATGACAACAGATTTTTCCCTTTCAAAACTTTGGTTTCTTCTACCGGATTTGACTGTTGAAAACGATGGGTGTCTTATAAAAAGCAGGAGATGCTTACTCTACGGGTGCAAATCTAATCCATGGTTTTTTATTGCCTCAGTGTTGTTCATCTGTGTATGTGTGTGTGTGTGTTTTTCTTTTCGTGTCATACTTATATTCTGTCTATGATTCTATGTTTTTCCGATGTTTCCATTGTCCTTGGATTATTCGTTTAAGATTGACAGTTTGGTTTTGACTAACTTAATGAATAAAAAATAGGCTGGTACATTAATTTGTTATCATTATTAAAATATTTCGAAATACACGAATATACTTCTGTTTTCTCATATAAATACCTATAAATATTGACAACAAACAGTTATCGTTGTTTTTTTTTAAAATTCACTTGGTCATAAGTTAGGAGCAAACATTGTTGTGAAAAAATCAATAGTCAAAATATATCAAACAGAAAATAAAATAAATAAACAAATAACCAGAAACACTTTCCCTCGAAGAAGGAAGCAGGTAAGACAGAACAAGATAAAATGAAAGAAAAACGTTTCGGTGTGCACATCGGTTGAAACAAAAATTGGTAAAATCAAATACATTTCAATCTTTTTGGAAAAAAAATCATTCAGTTTCAAATTTTTTTTAATAATCACCGTCGAAAACGCGTATTATCGTTTCTGAGAGTAGTTGAGGACTTGAGCTAGTCTAACGCGACCCCCTAAAAAAACAACAAAAACAAAAAACAAAAAAACAAAAAAAAAACCTCAAAAACAACACAAGATGTGGTCCTGAGGGGATATAGGTAATTAAAAAAAATAGCTGGGAGTTCTGGCAGGGAAAAGAGTTCTGGGTGAAATAAAAAAAAATTAATGGAGTTCAGTTTAAGAAAAGTAAAAGGGGTAGACACAAAAAAAAGAACAAAACACAAACTACATCAAATAAAATCAAATATTAATCAAAGAATCAACACAATGTATAAGTTCACTGTACATTTCAATATATTTAAATCATATTAAATGTCAAATGAATGTTTAATAATTCGATCACTGAAAAAGTCCATTTAAAGACACCTTCTCAATTCAGATTTCATTTGAATATGAACATATCAAAATTAGGTAGTTAAGAAAGTGTTCATCGTCTCCAAGCGAGTATTTACTGCTACTAAGTTAGTATTTACTGCAACTAAGAGAGTCTAATATAAATCTAAGGAATTGTTTATCGTAACAATGCAGTTGTTTAGTGCAACTATAGAGGTGTTTATCGTAACTATGAAAGTGTTTACTGCTACTAAGCAAGTATTTACTGCAACTAAGCAAGTGTTTATCGTAACTATGCAAGTCTTATATGAAACTATACAGGCTATGGTGACCCCTAGATGTTTTTGTTTTGGGTCGTTTTAACCTGGATATGGGATGTTGTCTCCTTGACATTTACCCCATTTCCCTTCTTTTTCATATATGTGAAACCAAGCAAGCAAGTGATTATTGAATTCATGTCTTACATATCTAATCGAAGATTTTAAATATGATATCCTGTTTGTTGCCGACACAAACTAACTTACCTGTTCAGGTAAAATTGTTAAAATTTAAAAATAGATGTAGAGTTTAAAAATTGGAAATAATTTACTAATTTGACATTTAAATGGCTTATTCGAATTCTTTTTTTATCTACAAATTTTTATTTAGTAACGGTTATGCATCTGTAATTCTTGTTTTGTAATTGGATTTTAGTATGTATTATTGTTTTTTATGTCTTGCCTTTTTGTAATAAAGTATTTTTAATGTCATGTCAAATGAAAATTTTGTTTTAACTGTAATTCTGTAATTAACAAAATAATACTTTAAAAATGAAACAACCTACAGCGCCGGCTTTATACACTGAATTGCCAAAAGAAGATGGACAGAATTATAGATTACAAAAAAATGTCAGAGATAGAGAAAACATTGATTAATGAGAAAGATATTCGTAAATCATTATTCAAAATATACAATCGTGGAATTTTTGTTACTCATGGTGTTGATAAAAGTTTAATATCAACGTCTGTTATTTTAGCGGGTGTTGGAATAGCTGTTCCCATTTTGTTTCCTTTGGAAATTGCTGCTGTTGTGGGTGGAGGTTTAGGGGTTTGTATTAAACTTGTTAGACGTGGGTTAACATCAAAAGCACGGAAACATTACAAAATTAAAACAATGGCAGAGAACAAGTTAAATAGTATAAAAGATTTGATATTAAAAGCTTTGACCGACGGACAGATAAGTGAGAATGAATTTAAATTGATTTTAGATGAATTAGATAAGTACAATAAACTGAAAGAAAATATACATTCAAAGCAAACATGATTAAATGAAAGTGAAAGGAAGAAATTAATAGAAGACACTAAAGCCCAAGTAATGAAGGAAATTAAAAAAAAAAGAAAATGCTTAATTCTATTTAATAAAATTATTATAGTAAATGATCCACTCCCAAAATATGAAGAAGCTTTAAAACTATAAGCGATCTCTTCTTTAAATGTTTCTCTAAAAAATGGCTGAAGGAGGAGAAATTGAATTGGATACTTTTAAAGATTATAATCATGATGAGGATGATGAAGAAGAAACTTATTTTCAAGATATAGATGATGAGAGAACTATGCAGAATCGTATTGATGCTATTATGAATACCGGTTCTGATATTGATACAAAAGAAAAATTAATATTAGAACAAAAAAATCATTAGTTGATCAATAATACAAACAAATAGAGGAAAATGAAAAATATAAACCGGAATGGAAAGATTATTCAAATTTTGAACTTGATAAAAATTTAAGAATACTTTATTTAAAGGTTGATTATGATAAAAAAAANACAAATAAAACAGATGCAAAAGACTGGGTAAAAAAACAATTATCAAATCTTGGTAAACTATTAGCCAACCTTGCAGGAAAAGCAGCAGCTGCATTACCCAGTATTATCGGTTCTATTGTGTCTTGGTTGTTATATACAACCGGGAAGTTTGTTAATTGGTTTGGAAATAATTTAATAGTGTTTCTTATTTTTGTTGTTGGATTAATTTATACTTCTGCAACAGAATATTTAACTTTTTTAATCTCATAAACAATAAAAAAAATACCAATACCCCCAAGTATTAATGCTGTTTTATTTTCTTCATGTTCTATATTCGATTGTTTATCTTGAACAAATTTATAAGGTATTGCACTGGAAGGCTTCGGTATATCATGAACAGGTTCTGGTAGAGATTTTTTTGTTTTTGTTCCATGCATCTAATTTATTTGAAGAATGAGAAACTTGTCACTCCCGGTTTTCATGGGAGTTCACACTATGAGTGCCTAAGTTCTTAATGTTATTTTTTTATTTCCGTGCATTGTAGCTGTCTCACGTCCTTGTTTTGTCTTTGTTATTATCTGTTACCGTTTTTGCCATGTCTTTGGACTTCGATTTTTGTAGTCATCACTTCCCTTGTTCCTTCGGTATTCTACTGCCGTTGTTTTCAACATGTTTATTATTTATATTATCATTAAAGCCTAGTTTTTCATTTTTTGTTGCGATTACAATCTTGTTATTATAACCAACAATTGTTCCAATTTGTAATCTCATATCACTTGGAGACATATATAACCCAATACCATAAACATAATCAACTTTACTACTAACGTATTTTACAACATTTTTGATAATTTGATATCTGAGAGGGTAAATCTATAGGACTATTAATAGAATCTTGAACGTTTGCTAAGAATTGTTTTTGAGCGTCAAATCCTGTACCTTTTTTACTATATCTACATGTGTTTGAGATTGTGCTCCCAATAAAGGTTCTAATACTTCCATTAATACGTTCAATGCCTACTTTTGTAAAACCTTCTGATTTATCTAGTATAAATGTTGTCCAAGCCATATTTATGTCTATTGAATGCTTAAATGAATCGTTTATATTTAATAATGGTCCATTTTGAGAACGATTCATTCTATATTCAGCACTTGGTTTATAGTATTGTGTAAAATGTCCTAAACCATGACCAGCCGTTTCTAATTTTTGTCTCCAATCTGTATTACGAGAAATTTGAAATTCATCACATAGATTTTGATATGCAGCTTTGTCATATGGGTCTTTGTAATAACAAAAAGAAGAATCAGTTGGTAAAGGTGATTTAATGTTTTTTTAAGATTCTTGCAATACAATAACATAAATGAAACATATAAACCGTTTGGGTAAGATTTGAAGTGTTTTGTATAAGAAACACCTCATCCTGTACTAGCACAACAGACTGTGAAGTTTAACTGACATTGCTACCAATCAAACGAAGAATGAATCCATGTATTCCATGGCTCGTTGGTGTGTAATGGTGGGTTTTGATATTTTTAAAATAAATCAGGGAAAATTGTTTTGAAGTTCTCTTTTTGATTTACAAATATTGTTTGTTTGACAAGATTTAAATCTTTTTCAGAATATTCAGTGTGAGGGTTATACGATGCATTATGGTTGTATTTAAATTCTTTCTTCATTTTTTACCCTTAAAAAGGTACCATACTATTTCAAATATTAATAAAACAATAAACGTACTTACTTACATTGATAACAGAAACGAAAATAAACGTATCGGTTTAAAATATATAACATATTGCGTAGGTTGGTATAATATTTCAGGTGAACATATACGAAAGACCGGGGAGAGACGAATAAAACTTATAGGTGATTATTATAGTTTCCAACAAATAGCAGATGAATTTCAAAAAGAAAGAATTGTATTATCCGTAAATGAAAAAAATGGTATTGCTTCATTAAACAAGCCTGTTGAATTAAAGATAAGTAAAAGTTTGAAAAATATGTTAGGATTTGGTAAAAAACTTATATTTGAAACTAATGAAACACATCATGAAAACAGACCCGTAGATTTTGCTATCTATAAATCATTGTATGTATATTTAGAACAAGTTAGCACTTTTTATAATTATCTTGATGGTGCGCCGAGTACATTATTGACTGTTATTCCAGTCGAGAATAAAGAGTTTGGAGAAGTTGTAACAGCGAGATTTGAGCATCCGGAATATAAGCGTTTGGTAAATGATGTTATAACAGAATTGAAATTAGAAATTTGAGATGAGAATAATAACAAGATAATTAATAGTTTGCCAATTAATTGTGTTTCAGAAATTATTTCAAATTTGCCTATTAAAAATGAGTATATTTGGTGTTAAAAAACATGTAGATGAATCGGAATTAAAACAGGAAATAAAAAAAGATGAAGAACGAGATTAGAGTAATGAAAACTAATAATAATTTATTATACAACAAAATTCAGGAAATAAAAAAGATAAAGAACGAGATTCAAGTAATGAAAACTAATCATAATGTATTATACGACAAAATTGAAAATATACAAGACAGAAAAACAATATGTATATTCGCTGGAATTGATGGTCCATTGAAGTTTAATCAAATGTTTAATTTTGGTACTGGTGGAAGTGAATATGTAATGAATTTTTCAGGACAGATATAAGGTATTAGTTTAGCAAGTCTAAAAACAGGTAAAGATGGTTTAACTGTCATGGTGAATGTTAATGATAACTCAACTTTGGATGGAATAGAAATGAATGATTTTTTTATAATTATAAAAACTTTGATAAACCTTTAAATGTTAAAGCTGGAGATAGAATAAGTTTTATTAGTAAAAGTGATAGTCCTTTATGTATCAATACTCTAGTATCAGTGGTAATTGAATTATTTTAATAAACTCCATATTTAATCCTTAAAATGTCGGAGTACGAGTACGGACAGAAAAATTAAACCCTTTCATAAAAATAAGAGAACGCTTTGGTGTGAAAGGTATCCGTCAAAGTGTAGTAATAACTAATAATCCTTCAACTATTGATAAAAATCAACAGTTATTAGTGAGATTTCCTAATCTAAGTAATAATGATGTTATTGCTCCTGGAACAACCAGATAAGCTTTTGAAATAGAAACTAAAGATGCAAATTCAAACAGTATATCAAAACATTGGAAGAGCAATAGTTAAAAAACAAAAATAAGAATAAGTGGGAATGAAATTATGTCAATTGATGATAGTGGTATTTATCATTGTTATGTTGATTTGTGGAAAACTACAACTGAACGTGAAAATAGGGCAAATCAGGGAATTGGTAAAACAAATGTGTTAAAACATAGAGTTGGAGCAGGTGATGCAACAGCAAATGCAGGAGACCAAGCCATAGCAGATGCATACAAAAATAGATTTTGCCTTCCACTTGACTTTGAACTATTAGAAACTCACATGCCTTTTTAACAATCCGGTCTTGGTGATAGACTTGAATATGAACTTACATTCAACGACTACAACAAAGTTATTCATTCAACAGATGCAGATGCAAGTTATAAAATTAAAAAAGATTTGCTTAGAATTCGATATGATTTCTGACACTGAATTAGCAAGACAGATAAGAGATCAAGTTGAAAATACAATGGTTATCTTATATGACAGAATATTAAGACACAGAAACAAATCTGATACACTTTGGAACATTAATTTAAATGTCCCAGCTAAAAATATGAAAGGTATTCTGATGTTATTCGAAGAACCTGAAAGAACAAGCACTGAAACTTATTATAACCCCAATATAACAAAAGTAGAAATGACAATAGAAGGTGTTCCAAATCAATTATACAGTCAAGGAATGAAAGCATATCAACAATGGGATGAGATAAATAAATTCTTTGCTCTGAATTCAAAACGAAACAAAACAACAGACACAGTTTTGAAAGATATATGTTTATCTGATACAAAAATACTTAACAAATAATTATGCTTTGTGGTTAGATTTACGTTCAACAGATGATAACTCACTACACGGTTCAGGTAGAAAAATTAAAAATGCATCTGAAGGTATTACCATCCAAGTAACGAAAACAGCAGGAGCTGATAAACCAATAAATGTTTATCTTTTTGTTATACAAGATGCACAAATTAATTTTAAAGATGGAAGATTTTAAAAATTAGATTATTAAGCGAGTAGTTTACTTTATTTATTAAAAAAATGGAATTACCAAAATATGCCCATTGCGCTATTATATGTGGTCAAACTGGATATGGTAAGACTGAGTTTGTTCTTGATTTATTAGAAAATGAATATTATCGGGTGTTTACATATATTGTTATACTTTGTCCAACCATTCAATGGAACAAGGCATACAAAAATCGTGAGTGGATTGGTGATGTTAGAAAACCAAAAACAAAAAATCTAATAATTGTTAATCCTATTGTAAATGAAGAAGAAAAGCTACAAGAACTACTAAGAATATTTAAAAAAAAATATGCTGGTTATCCAACATTATATATCATTGATGATTGTAGTGCTACCAAAGAACTAACAAAGAAGAAAGATATGCTGTCTGAACTTGCATTTTCAGGGAGACATGCTGAACAATCAGTATGGGTAGTTTCTCAGAGATATAATTCTGTGTTAAAAGATTTAAGAGAACAAACAAAATGGTTATGTATGTTCTACACAAAAGACAGAGACAGTTTTGATAATTGTCTAAGAGAAAATTATGTTATTCCTACTTTGGAAGAGAGGCAAAGAATAAAGGAAAAGGAAAAACTTAAAAAAAAAGAAACATCGTAAATTAATATTAAAGACAGACCAACCTACTGATTATTGGTTACTTGATTAAGTACTTCTTAAGTAATGCTTAAGTGGTAGAGATGTAGGCTCTTTATTTTTCTTAGATATGGTGTACTTGTACGTGAGATGATATCTCATGTGTACACTACTTTGTTCAATTAATATTTTCTAGATTTATGTAAATTCTAAAACCGAAGGATTAACTCCAACCATCGTAGTTTTGTCCTTAGCTATAATTGATATTACTGATTATTCGGATTCCGTTTGGTTTTGTGCATTTTAGCATTTTTTGAAATTGTGGATTTCCTTTGTTTGGGTTCTAGTG